>JACXGM010025796.1:0-15150 GCA_016801145.1 Umbra pygmaea | reverse complement strand
TACATCTGTGCATATTGTGATACTACTCTACATGTTGGTAGAGATACATCTGTGCATATTGTGATACTACTCTACATGTTGGTAGAGATACATCTGTACATATTGTGATACTACTCTACATGTTAGTAGTGATACATCTGTGCATATTGTGATACTACTCTACATGTTGGTAGTGATACATCTGTGCATATTGTGATACATAGGTAGACATTAGTAGCCACAGTGTAACAATGGTAACAGGAGGGACTAGGTAGGAGGCACTTGCACATTTTAAATCAAAGGTTTTAATGAATGTATTAACACTTAATAACACTTATGAAAGAAAACTTTGAGGAGTCAAACCATTATAATTGATAACTCCCAGGGGAATGCCTGGCATAAACCTGAAATACACGCAATATCTGGCTAAAACACTTCTACACAACACAGCAACCAATGAACAACAGGGACTACACAAACTGAGGGCTTAAATACTACATGGATGGTGTGTATGATGAAACAAAACAGAGAAATCTATTGGTTAGATATAATGTCATTATGTAATATCCGGGTGAAACAGAATATAAAACGCAGTCTGTGGTACTGGAGCAGTTATTCATAGATAACAATTGACAGTCGAAGTTGTAGATGGAGCACTGCTGCCTCACCTTCCCAACAACATGCATCTTGGAATCCTAATGAAGTAGACAATGTTATACTTATGTCTTTACCACAGAGAGTATCCTGCATGGTTTCAAATGCCTGTGGTGTGTGACTCAGTGTGCATGAGTGCATGTGATGATACGGTAATGCTGAACTCTCTCTAAGTGTTTACATACAGTATACAGCTCTGGATAAATCTCTACCTAAATATCTTAACGTCTCCTGCCCCGCCCCCTGACAGGTGAGCCAGAGTTCCGCTATGTGGCAGGTATGCATGGCAACGAGGTGGTGGGCAGGGAGCTGGTACTGAATCTCATGCAGTACATCTGCCGGGAATTCAGACGAGGGAACCCACGTATCGTACGCCTCGTGACCACTACGCGCATACACTTACTGCCATCCATGAATCCAGATGGATATGAAACAGCTTACGAGAAGGTACGATTAAATCAGTATCAGATGATAAATAAAAGGTATGAGTATGTCGGGATCAGATGACAAACAAAGGTTAGCTGATCCTATGTTCGATTAATGAATTACGATTTATTAGGATCTTCATTAGCTACTTATCATTAAATATGAAATAATACAGAACAATCAAGTAAACATACTGTAAAGAAACATAACTACATCAAATTTAAAGACATTTCAATCCATCACTTTACTGAGATGTGTATTTTCATCAGGGACTTTTATACTGTAATGAAGCATACTGTGTGATTTATATTCCCAGGTGAGCAGCTTAATTACAGATTCAAGCTGTTTATAAAAGTATGAAAATAGCGATATTCTGGAAAAGGTGAAGTACTTGTGGGACTAAGTTACAGTTACATTTCAGTCATTTAGCAGACGCTCTTATCCAGAGTGACATACAGTGAATACAGGGACATTCCCCTGGATCAACTTAGGGTAGAGTGACTTGCTCAAAGACACTAAGACATTCGGCACAGTCAGGAATCGAACCGGTAATCTTTTTAAACTACCATTTAAACTATGATAAATACATTTAAACTTACACTGTAGCATTATAGCTGAAAAGAGATCCAGATTGTCCTCCCTTTCCAATTCCCACTAACCCTGTCTTGTCGGCAGCTCCTCAAATCCTTGTACATCCAACCAAGTGTCACCCAAGCTGCCGATTCTTTTTGCACTGTTCACCCAACACGGAAGCCTTTAGTTGGATCATGCACGGGATGATTACATTCACTGACTATACTTCCGTGTTTAATTTACAAGTGCCCGATCTGTGCACAATGAGTCGTTGGAGAGCGACGTGGCAGAATAGATAATCAGTTTTCTCTAACCCAAATCCTGGGCAGCACTATGACAATTTGCGCTGCCTCTTGCTTGGGGACCGGGGAAAGTCAGAGAACCCATGGACAGGCTCAAACACATGACCATCACAACATAGACTGTCCTGCAATGCAGCAACATAGCCCACCATGCCACGCATACCCTGCATTATACAGTGACTTGCGAAAGTATTCGGCCCCTCTTGAACATTTCGACCTTTTGCCACATTTCAGGCTTCAAACATAAAGATAAAAAACTGTGATTTTTTTGTGAAGAAGAACAAGTGGGACACAAACATGAAGTGGAACAAAATTTATTGGATATTTCAAACTTTTTTAACAAATAAAAAACTGACAAATTGGGCGAGCAAAATTATTCAGCCCCTTTACTTTCAGTGCAGCAAACTCTATCCAGAAGTTCAGTGAGGATTTCTGAATGATCCAATGTTGACCTAAATGACTAATGATGATAAATAGAATCCACCTGTGTGTAATCAAGTCTCCGTATAAATGCACCTGCTCTGTCTGTGATAGTCTCAGAGGTCCGTTGAAAGCACAGAGAGCATCATGAAGAACAAGGAACACACCTGGCAGGTCCGAGATATTGTTGTGGAGAAGTATAAAGCCGGATTTCGATAAAGAAAGATTTCCCAAGCTTTAAACATCCCAAGGAGCACATTTTATCTTGAAATGGAAGGAGTATCAGACCACTGCAAATCTACCAAGACCCGGCTGCCCTCTAAACCTTCAGCTCATACAAGGAGAAGACTGATCAGAGATGCAGCCAAGAGGCCCATGGTCACTCTGGATGAACTGCAAAGATCTACAGCTGAGGTGGGCGAGTCTGTCCATAGGACAACAATCAGTCGTATACTGCACAAATCTGGCCTTTATGGAAGAGTGGCAAGAAGAAAGTCATTTCTGAAAGATATACATAAAAAGTGTCATTTAAAGTTTGCCACAAGCCACCTGGGAGACACACCAAACATGTGGAAGAAGGTGCTCTGGTCACATGAAACCAAAATCGAACTTTTTGGCAACAATGCAAAACGTTATGTTTGGCGTAAAAGCAACACAGCTAATCACACTGAACACACCATCCCCACTGTCAAACATGGTGGTGGCAGCATCATGGTTTGGGCCTGCTTTTTTTCAGCAGGGACAGGGAAGATGGCTAAAATTGATGGGAAGATGGATGGAGTCAAATACAGGACCATTCTGGAAGAACCTGATGGAGTCTGCAAAAGACCTGAGACTGGGACGAAGATTTGTCTTCCAACAAGACAATGATCCAAAACCAAAAGCAAAATCTACAATGGAATGGTTCACAAATAAACATATCTAGGTGTTAGAATGGCCCTGTCAAAGTCCAGACCTGAATCCAATCGAGAATCTGTGGACAGAACTGAAAACTGCTATTCACAAACGCTCTCCATCCAACCTCACTGAGTTCGAGCTGTTTTGCAAGGAGGAATGGGCAAAAAATGTCAGTCTCTCAATGTGCAAAACTGATAGAGACATACCCCAAGCAACTTACAACTGTAATCGCAGCAAAAGGTGGCGCTACAAAGTATAAACTTTTTTCAGCCCAATTTTTCAGTTTTTTATTTGTTAAAAAAGTTTGAAATATCCCAAAAATTTTGTTCAACTTCATGATTGTGTCCTACTTGTTGTTGATTCTTCACAAAAAAGATTACAGTTTCATATATTTATGTTTGAAGCCTGAAATGAGACAAAAGGTCAAAGTTCAAGGGGGCCGAATACTTTCGCAAGGCACTGTAACTTTTATGATGACCTCAGGATGACCTTGCAGTAACCATTTGATAACAGTATGATTGAATGTAACCTTATCATAACCTCAGGGATCAGAGCTGGCAGGTTGGGCTCTGGGACGGTACAGCTACGAATGGGTGGACATGAACCACAACTTTCCCGACCTGAACAACATCATGTGGGATGCCATGGAGAATGACACGGAGACGGTTAAAACAGCCAACCACTACATCCCAATACCAGAGTACTACACTAAAGAAGATGCCTTTGTAAGAAATCTTCACCACACTGCTACGCTACACCACATTTCTACTAGGTGCTACGCCACACGGCTACACAATGCTAGTCTAATGCCACACTGCTAGTCGATGCTATGCTATGTCGCACTGCTACTCTTTGCTACGCTATGCCGCACTGCTACTCTTTGCTACGCTATGCCGCACTGCTACTCGATGCTACGCTATGCCGCACTGCTGCTCTTTGCTATGCTATGCCGCACTGCTGCTCTTTGCTACGCTATGCCGCACTGCTGCTCTTTGCTACGCTATGCCGCACTGCTGCTCTTTGCTACGCTATCCCGCACTGCTGCTCTTTGCTACGCTATGCCGCACTGCTACTCGATGCTACGCTATGCCGCACTGCTACTTGATGCTACGCTATGCCGCACTGCTACTCGATGCTACGCTATGCCGCACTGCTACTCGATGCTACGCTATGCCGCACTGCTGCTCGATGCTTCGTTATGCCGCACTGCTACTCGATGCTACGCTATACCGCACGGCTACTCGATGCTACGCTATGCCGCACTGCTGCTCGATGCTTCGTTATGCCGCACAGCTACTTAATGCTTTGTTATGCCGCACAGCTACTCAATGCTACGCTATGCCACACTGCTACGCTATGCCACACTGCTACTCGATGCTACGCTATGCCGCACTGCTACTCGATCCTACGCTATGCCGCACTGCTACTCGATCCTACGCTATGCCACACTGCTAAGCTATGCCACACTGATACTCGATGCTACGCTATGCCATTTTATTATAATCAGAGAGACACTCTCATTTCTCTTTAACAGCTGAGCCCTGTATTACAATAAAAACAAAAATATAAATAGAAAATGTAAACATTAAGAAAAACAATCACAATTAACAATAAAAATATAATTTAGAGATTTAAACTGTGTGCAAGACAGGGGATATCTGAGGACAGACAGAGACATCTGGAGGAATGTGTGTGTTTCCTGTCAGGGCGGTGCTCCATCTCCTTTCAGGAAACGGTAGTGATTCCTCCCATATGCCATAATAATAATAATAATAATAATAATAATAATAATAATAATAATAATAATACAGCAGAGCTGAGATAAAAGAAGCAACAGTGGTTAAACTTGTTTTGTAACATTCCCTTTGTTATTCCATTTGTTACATAATTTCTCTTTGTATTATTACTGTTATTTCAGCTTATTTACTCATACAGGTGTTGTTATTAACATTTGGTCATACTTCAGCTGTTGTTAGTAACATTTGGTCATACTTCAGCTGTTGTTAGTAACATTTGGTTTTACTCCAGGTGTTGTTAGTAACATTTGGTCATACTCTAGGGGTTGTTACTAACATTTGGTCATACTCCAGGTGACCCCAGAGACACGTGCCGTCATCAGCTGGATGCAGGACATCCCCTTTGTCCTGAGTGCCAACCTCCATGGGGGTGAACTGGTAGTCACCTACCCATTCGACTGCACCCGTGACTGGGCTCCTCAAGAAAACACTCCCACAGCAGACGACAGCTTCTTCCGCTGGCTGGCCTCCGTCTACGCCTCCACCAACCTGGTCATGGCCAACCCCGACAGGAGGATCTGCCACTCAGAAGACTTCCAGCAGCACAACAACATCATCAACGGAGGAGCGTGGCACACAGTCCCTGGCAGTGAGTTACCAGAGAGTAGACCTATGACCTCTTATCCTTTAGTACCTACAGACTAATGAAATTGAACATTCAAGTATACTATAAAAAATATATTAAAATGTACCAGTAATATTTTTCCAGTACAATTAAATTTATTTTACAGACAGTTCCTTCATAATCATAACAGATCATTTAATGTACTGGATAACAGTTTTTCTTTTTTTTTGCAACCCACATTTTCAAACTATCACGACCCAAATGTCATGAAAAAGCTGTTTGCAAATATACAGTTTTCCTAACATTATTATTTGTATGTAGGGGTATTAACATAATATATTTGTTGTAATTGTCAGCAGAATTATAATACAACATTCATTTTCTCAATAGCAGAATTGGTTTGCTAAACTCCTTTTTTCGCCCATCTGCAACTGAATAACTATTTGGACAAAGTTGTTTTCAGAAGCCCGCACCCAAACATAAAATATAGAAAATACCGCTGTACAGTTAGTTTGCTTGTTCATTGAACATTGATAGGTTACATTCACTTTTATATAATCAAATAATACTTTTCTGACTCGTAGACGAAAGGCTGTTTCACGAAATGTGCATTGATACTTCTAACAGCAGGATCTAGCCAATATAAAGAAACGAGTAGACAGACAAGTAGAACAATAACAAACATATATTTATGAATGTTATTTTACAAAGTTGCATCAAGTGCAATTGTGTGGACAAAGTCATAATCTTCTGTTGCACTTGCGTTAGCTTTACCCTGCCCTCCCTTAGTGAGAGCTCATAGGACTTTTAGTTATTGAAAAGTGTTCTCCAGGCAGATCTGACATGGAGGCAGAAGTCATTTGATTGGTTGATTCAAAACTGAGGGCGGACCTCACATTAAGTTTAATTTAGATTTTTAATTATGATTTATATATATAATATAGAACAGGATTAGATTTTAACACTCCAGTGTGGTTAAGGTTAGGGTTACGGTTAGGTGTACGGTTAGATATGATTAAAAACTGAGAAAACTATGCTCATGTGAACATTTCTGATGTCATGTAAGCTCCGCCCTCAGTTTTGAATCAACTTTGATGAAAATCAACATGTGAGATGGGGAACTTTTCATTTTTCATTTAGTTGCATAATTATTCTGCACATTAATAGCTTCCCAACAATTGTAAGCACACAGATATTCTCCAAAGAAAGCCAAAACCTCACTTTAACTTTCTTAACTACCGGTATTCAGGTTTGAGGTTTATTTACATTTCAGATTGACCAAGAGCACTGTAGATGTTCAATAATAAAATTAATACGAGAATACAACTTGCCTAATAATAGTGCACACAGTGTTTAGTACAAATATGTCAAAGACCTTGATCTCACTAATGTTGATGTGTTGTGCTGCAGGTATGAATGACTTCAGCTACTTGCACACTAACTGCTTCGAGGTGACTGTGGAGTTGTCCTGTGATAAATTCCCCCATGCCAATGAGCTCCCTACAGAGTGGGAAAACAACAAGGAGTCTCTTCTAGTTTACATGGAGCAGGTTGGGGGTCTTGAATGTATCTTCATATATTCAGTACATTGACTCAATCTATTCATAATTTAATTCTTAAAAATATTTGTCTTTGTTCTTCACTGTAAAATCAGGCCATTCCCAACCAGGTTTTCAATGTGTAGATCTGTTCTCTGAACGCTGCTGTTTGTGATCTTGTTCCCCAGGTCCACAGGGGCATTAAGGGTGTTGTGAGGGACAAGGTTACAAAGAAAGGCCTTGCTGACGCCATCATCAAAGTGGAAGATCTTGACCATGACATACGATCAGGTAGATTTACAGCAACATGAATTTCCACATGGGGGGTCCAAGGGGTCATGTATGCTGGCATTATAAGCAGCATGCTGTGCCAATGGACTATTGCTTTGTGCCTCACTGATATTTCGTCTTGGAAGTTGGACCACCAACACAAGCTCAACCTTGACAAGAAGGAGCTGCTCTTCCTCCAAGAAATACTTATTCCGCTCCAAGACCTCACCAGCATGGTTGACAACCCCAGTGTGCCCCTCCCCAAAAAAACATTGCTGTGACCATAGTAAACACCCTGTCATTCTCTGCAGATATCAAAGCAGCGACTTTCTCCTGCATGTTTAGGCTGTACAACATTTGTATTGTACGACCTCACGGCAAAAAGAAAGCAGTACAGCACGTCTGGACTATGGCAACTCACTCCTATTAGCTCTGCCAGTGTGGCCATCATTAGCCTTGCAATGCTACTTAATCCCGGAAGCTTACATTGAAATGATACATGGATATCGGTCTGGCAGTGCTCAGTTTGAAGCTTACATTAAAATGATTCACATATATTAATTAATAATAATAATTAATTGTATTTATATAGCGATTTTTAATGACAAAAGCGCTTACATAGTAAAGGGGTGAAACCCATCTCATCTCCCAGCAATGTATATCACCCACTTCCATACACAGTCACACACACAATCTTATCCACTTGGGTGATGCACAGCAGCCATATTGCACCAGAACGGTCACCACACATCAGCTATCAGGTGGAGAGGTGAGTAGTTATATTTTCATTCCCAATGCCCCAGGGTAGTGATGGGAACATCTGCCCTGCGTAGGATACAGTCTGTCAGATGGGACATTAAACGTGTGTCCTGACTCTCTGTGGTCACTAAAAATCCCATGGCACTTGTCGTAAGAGTAGGGGGGGTTAACCCCGGTGTCATGGCCAAATTCCCAACCAGGCCTCACTTCAATCATGGCCACCTAATAATCCCCCTCCTTCCTAATTGGCATATATAACTACTCACCTCTCCACCTAATAGCTGATGTGTGGTGAGCGTTCTAGCACAAAATGGCTGCCGTGCATCACCCAAGTGGGTGCTACACATTGGTGGTGGACGAGATGGACTTTAAATCATACCCTCTCCAATGTTCCTGCCTCATCTCACCTTTGTAAGATTAAGGGTTTTGGAGTTTTTTAGCACCAAAATCGATAATATACGTAACCACATTGTTACCATTCATACTTTTGCTCCCTCCTCCTTAAATATCTCGGCATTCTCTGGTATCTCTCTCTCTAACTTTGCAATTCATGACTCCCAGTCTTTATGTAATATGGTTTCAAAACTGAAAGCCTCAACTTCTAGAGTTGATCCCATACCATCTTGTCTTTTTAAATCATGTTTTGATTCCCTCTCTCCTGTTGTTCTGAGAATTGTCAATAACTCTATGTGCATTGGTGTTGTGCCAGCAGCACTTAAAATTGCTGCTGTCACCCCCAGTACCAAAAACTAATAACAAGGACTTTGATAATTTAAATAATTTTCGTCCCATCTCTAATCTCACGTTCCTCGCCAAAATTTTTGAACAAACAGTAGCTTCTCAACTGCTGTCTCATCTTTCCTCTAATGAACTTTTTGAGCCAGTTCAGTCTGGATTTCGTAAACTCCATAGTACTGAAACAGCACTAGTCAAAGTCACTAATGATTTGTTAATGGCTTCTGATTCTGTCCATCTATCCATACTGATTCTTCTTGATCTTAGTGCCGCTTTTGACACTATAGATCATTCTATTTTAATCACCCGGTTAGAGACTATCGTTGTAGTTAATAGTTCTGCATTAAAGTGGTTTAAGTCCTACCTCTCTGATCAAGCAGTTTGTTGTGATGGCTGACTGCAAGTCTGAGGTCGGTGTGGTGCACTCAGGTGTTCCCCAGGGATCAGTTTTGGGCCCTTTACTTTTTAGTATTTACATCTTCCCATTTGGCCAACTTTTAAGAACTCTTGGTCTTAACTTTCATTTTTATGCAGATGACACTCAGATCTATATACATTCAAAACCTGGTGTCAATATGCCTGTCTCTTTTCTTTCTCAATGTTTTACTAAGATTAAGAAATGGATGTCTGAAAATTTTCTCTGTTTAAACAGTGACAAGACTGAAGTGATGCTTATCGGTTCACCTCATCAGTTGAGTAAAGCAGAAACTATAACCTTGAGTGTGGAAGGCTCTGCGTTGCAATTACAAACCAAACAAAAAAACCTGGGGGTGATATTTGACGCCAATTTAACTTTTGACTATCATGTTCGTAACACTGTCAAAGCATCATTTTTTCATCTCAGAAACATTGCTAAAATACGTTCTATGTTGACTTTCTCTGTGGCTGAAAAGTTAATTAACACTTTAGTTTTTTCACGTATTGATTACTGTAATGCCTTGCTGGCTGGAGGCTCCAAAACTACCTTAAGTAAATTACAGTTGGTACAAAATTCAGCTGCTAGAATTCTGACAAGGACCAGTGCAAGGGACCACATTACACCTATCCTGAAAAAATTGCTCTGGCTTCCTGTTAGTTTTCCGATTGATTTTAAAATTCTCATGCTCACCTATAAGGCCTTGAATAATTTGGCCCCTCAATATTTGTGAGCTTTTAACCCCCTACGCTCCGACTCGTGCTCTACGATCTTCTGAAGCTGGTCTTTTAACTGTCCAAACAACACGGCTAAAAACCATGGGTGATCAGGCTTTTTCTATTCTGGCTCCTAAATTGTGGAATTCCCTGCCCTCTGAGATTAGGAATGCAGAATCGCTTGGTGTTTTCAAATCGTCACTAAAAACGTACTTTTTGAGTGTAGCTTTTATGTGATTCAGGGGATCTCTTGACACCATAGTTATCTTGGTTTTTATTTTTATTGCTTATTTATTTTTTACTGTAAGGACTTTCATGTGTATTGTTTAATTTCATTGTTTTAATGTAAAGCGCTTTGAGATGTTACTTTTAAATGCGCTATATAAAATAAAGTTTATTATTATTATTATTATCATTACCCTCACTGTATAAAGTGCTTTGGGTTTCTGGAAAAGCACTATATAAGTTGAATTAATGATCGTTATTATTATTATATGGCAATTAGGAATGTGGGGGATTATTAGGCGGCCATGATTGAAATCTGGCCTTGTTGGGAATTTGGCCATGACAGCAGGGTTAACACCCCTACTCTTACGAATAGTGCCATGGGATCTTTAGTGACCACAGAGACTCAGGACACACAATTAATGTCCCATCCGAAAGACGGCACCCTATGCAGATGTCCCCTTCATGTCCCTGGGGCATTGGGAATGATCTTCAGACCAGAGGGAAGAGTGCCCCCTACTGGCCCACCAACACCACTTCCAGCAGCATTGATCTCCCATCCAGGGACAAACCAGGCCCAACCCTGCTTAGCTTTAGAAGCAAACCAGCAGTAAAATACAGGGCGCTATGCTGCTGACAGTCTGCCAGTGCGTAGTTTGAAGCTTACAATGAAACGATACACGGATATCAGTCCAGATGTACTCAGTTTCAAAGCATTTGGTTAAGAGGCATTTCTATAGCTATTGAGCAAATCAATTTTGAATGCGATTGGATCAAACTTCAACCAATCAAACAAACAAGCCACATAAGGTAGTAGCTAAGCGCAACATTTCATAACAAACAGTTAGCTAGCAGATCAGTCAGAGTAGATAGTTAGCCAATATCCTCAGAAAATACTTTGTTATTCTATTTCATTTCCATGCAGTTCTGTGCGCTTATTGTGCCTAAAACACACCAAGTTTATCAAAGTGCAGTAATTGGCCTAAATAATATCTGTTGTTTATCAGTAAATATGACAAATAACTTGAACTATATAGCACAAACCGGCCGCGAGCGGACACTTACTGATCCCAACCAGACTAATCTGTGTGGTGGTTCAATGTAAGCTCATTCAGTGGCTTTGCTAGGCTATACAATCCTACCGTACACTTTCCTCAGGATACCACAGCCTGTCTGGTGTTAAACCTTCCCTGGCTCTCCCATGTGACGCTGCCCCTCAGCTCACTCTACTTGTTTCCAGTTCATCTGCATGCAATACAGACCCAGTATTAGCTCCTCCCACTCAGCCCTAAGCTCCTCCCACTCAGCACAGTGTAAACTTCAGTTAATCCTGGCCAACCTGTGATGGATCCCCTGTGATTTTTTTTGTGACAAACTTCTGCTTTATGTCATCAATACCACTTGCTTTCAACCTTGGAATTTTATGGCTGAGTTATTATAGTGATTCTACTGACACAACATATAACAATTCTTATCCAAAATCAAAGGCTGATTATCCAGGCTTTTGTTAATAATAGCGTATTATGTATTTTATGTTTCTTCTTCCGTGATGATGTTGTCCTGTGCCCTCCACAGCGCTGGATGGGGACTACTGGCGTCTGTTGAACCCCGGGGAATACAAGGTAACAGTGTGGGCGGAGGGATACTTCCCCTCCATGAGGCGGTGCAGCGTCGGGGCCGAAGCACACCCCACCATCTGTGACTTCTCCTTGGTGAAGACGCCCAAGCAGAGGATGCGGGAGATCCTGGCCAAGGGGGGGAGGTTACCCCAGGACCTGCAGCTGAAGCTCAGAGCGCTGAGACTCCGCAGGCTCAGGGCATCCACCAAGGCTATTAACCAGCGCAGGGAACAGGGGCGCAGGGCCAGAGGGACACGCTCCGCTAGGGCTCCCCGACCACTCACCCCGGGCCTGACAGAATGAGGAGGTGGCTCATTCAATTCTCCGTAGGGCCACGGTCGCAAGTAATAAGAATAGGGTTCTACTTGGGAACCACTCTAAGGACTCACCTGTGTACTTCAAATGGATTAAGACAGAGAAGATACTTCACCGTCAGAAACTCCACACCATGTTATTACGCAAGACTTGTAGATCAGATTTTTGGGGAAAGTCTGCAATGTAGACTCAGCAAGTCTTCAACACAACCGTCTTTAAATTCCAGTGAACTTAGCTTGGTGCTAGATCTGTTTGTTGTAATTGGAATAATAACAGGACAAGATGAGTCTGCAAATGGGAAAAAATAAATCTGGGACCAGCCTAGTGAATGTCCAGTTGTTTATTATCACCAGTCTAGTGAATGTCCAATTGTTTATTATCACCAGTCTAGTGAATGTCCAGTTGTTTATTATCACCATATTGCCCATTTCTGTTTTTTTTGTAAATGTTAACAATATACAACTAGACCTTATTATGAGGCAGGCCACTATAGTATCAGCTGGCCTGATACGGTTTCGTTTTATAATGTGTATCATTGTGAGTGTCACTATTTCATTAAAGAACCATTTAGAAAGTGTTAAGTACAGACTTGTTCATAGCCATGACACATTACAATTAGGCTAAGATACAGGATACACCTCAGGGTTTTGCAAAATGAGACCCCAAGGTCCTAGTCCATTATGAGCTGGCTGGTTGTGAAACTTAATACTGATTGTCATGGTGTATTTAAGCAATAAGGCACAAGGAGGTGATATAGTACGAATATACCACAACAGAGCCATGAGTTTGGTGTAGCGGGATAAGCTCCCGACTCTCGGCCACAAGCGTGTCCATGGCAACAGGGGTTTGAGTCCCGGCTTGGCCGATGTCTGTGCCCTTTCTCTCAGTCTCCCTAGCATCTGTCATTATGATAATACCACCTAGCATCTGTCATTATGATAATACCACCTAGCGTCTGTCATTATGATAATACCACCTAGCGTCTGTCATTATGATAATACCACCTAGCGTCTGTCATTATGATAATACCACCTAGCGTCTGTCATTATGATAATACCACCTAGCGTCTGTCATTATGATAATACCAACACAACAGAGCCTTGTGTCCAGGTGCCTAAAATAGCTCTTTACTGTGGTTTAATTGACCATATAACACCCCCCGTGCCTTATGTTTTAATTAGCTTATTTGAATTCTAACAACAAATGAATCTGTCTAAATGGGGCAGAAATTGATATCTGATCACCATGAGACACAATGTGGCCAGATCACACATATTTGAATAACTTCTGAATAATAAATGTTATCCTATCGCAGCGGTTTGTATTGATAACACAAGGGATAGGAAGGAGCAGGAAGGATCACGTGCTCTGAAACAAGGAGCAGGAAGGATCACGTGCTCTGAAACAAGGAGCAGGAAGGATCACGTGCTCTGAAACAAGGAGCAGGAAGGATCACGTGCTCTGAAACAAGGAGCAGGAAGGATCACGTGCTCTGAAACAAGGAGCAGGAAGGATCACGTGCTCTGAAACAAGGAGCAGGAAGGATCACGTGCTCTGAAACAAGGAGCTGGAAGGATCACATGCTCTGAAACAAGGAGCTGGAAGGATCACGTGCTCTGAAACAGAAACATATTGAAGCACCTGGGCTCCTGGACGAGCAGGTTTAAAACCCATGTCCTAACTGATATGCATAATAATAAACTTAATAGGAAGGAATTTGACTGAAATCTAAGCTGGAGGTACTTGCCTTGCAGTGCCACCTAGTGAAAGCATTTAAGTATTGCAACTGGTCAGAGAGAAACAGCCTTACCGAACACTGCCAACAGTGCAAAATGTCACAATTTATTTCAGTGATACGTACAATTTCAGTTACCATTTCAGTAACATCACTGGGATTATGCAGAACTTCAAAATGACAAGTTGAACTTCAAGCTATACAACATCACACATTGTGGATCTTCAATTACGCATAACAAAAACCAAGGATCAGTTCCCACAAGCACCTTAAGACTGAGTTCATTGTAACTAAGGATCCTAAGGTTCTAACAATATCTCTAGAGATCCCTTTAGATCCCAGGACAGGAACAGGTCTGGTACGTCCTTGAAATGAAACCATACTGCTTGTTTAGAGTTCTGTGGGTTAAGATAAAACATCCATACAGTGCATCCCAATTACCACCTCTTTCCAATCATATTGCACTACTTTTTTTTGCTCAGAAATAGTGCACTAATAGGGAGCCATTTAGGCATCTGAAAAGAATGTGCCTCTGAAACGTCCTTTTTTTAAAACAGCTAATTAGTAATTAGTAAATGCAAGGACTCATTCAGTAAATATATGAGGAATAAAAAAGCCACAGAAAGACTCCAGTTAGGTCCAAAATGACAACATTAAGGGAATAGGGTTCTACTTGGGATGTGCCCGTTACCAACACCTGACTGAACCAGACTACAGAAAGGTGCCAACCAACACGCCCTGCACTGAGGTCTGCTCTCCCGTCAGCTCATGCCCAGGGTATCAGGCCCAGGGTATCAGGCCCAGGGTATCAGGCCCAGGGTATCATGCCCAGGGTATCATGCCCAGGGTATCATGCCCAGGGTATCATGCCCAGGGTATCATGCCCAGGGTATCATGCCCAGGGTATCATGCCCAGGGTATCATGCCCAGGGTATCATGCCCAGATTAGTTTAGATCAGATTAGTGCGCACCTTGGAAATGTTTCCTAACAGAAAACAAACACTCCCTATTCGTAAAGAGCATATGGGTCTATTCAGTTTTTATTTGTTCGGCACCTGGTTATTAAATGTGGCAGACAGAAACGGCAGGAACACCTGGTTTCTGTGTCAGATCAGCTTGCTTGTTCCTTACCAGGCTTCAAACCTACATGTGAATAACTTAACGCCCCCCCGTTAACTACACACAGCAGTTCTCCATCCACTCGTTAACTA
>JACXGM010025795.1:0-15150 GCA_016801145.1 Umbra pygmaea | reverse complement strand
AATCAATGCATATTTGTGGGCGTGTTATGTAAATTACGATGGTTTTCAACCGTCTGATTTATCAACAGCCGCTCATTCGTACGCTGGAATTGGAGTGATACGAAAGTTTTGTAAATCACACGTGAGTCTCGTCGTAAGATGATTTCTGCGCTCAAATCTACACTGGTTTCTACGCACGTTTGATAAATGAGGGCCACTGTGTCTAGCAATATATCAATACATTTTTACAATTTTAACCCCCTCCCAACATAATCCCTGACCCCCATACCACCCTCCCCTGCTACCCATAGCCTGTTTTATGTCTGGGCTGTTTGCGTTGGCAGGATTAATTCTGAGATAGTTACAGTGATACAGTTTGTTCTGATTCATTTCAACTCTCTAGAATTACGTCTGTGTAGTGTCAAGTTGGGGTTATAAAAATGTGTAATTAGCAGTGTTGTTAGAATATCAACATTTTTTGAGAACAATACTTGGTAGGGCTGGGAATTGCAAGGGACCTCACAATATGATTTTATCACTATAATTGTGTGCCAATACACTACTTATGTATTGTACTATTATACTTCAGGTGTAGGGTGGAATGACAGAGGCATAATACAGGAGTGCTGTCCATATAGATGTTCTTTTATTTGTGATCCAGAGTCTTGATGGCAGAGCTTGATGTATAACAACTCATACTGTCATGTCTATTATCCCCTACTATACAGGATATGTGGTATAGGCACGGTGGAAATAACAGAACACAGAATGTGTTTTCATAAGTAAGTATGCTACGAAGTCACGGAATACATAAGCATTTACTATTACACCATACAGCTCTAATCACTCTCAACCTGGCCTGATGACAGCTGAACATTGAAGCACAGAGACAAAGGGAAACAGAGGATACACTTATACACACACACATTGATTAGACAAAAAGGATCAGCTGATGATAAAAGAGTGCAGTAAGACAAAGACACGTGAAGGAATGGATTAATGTATTATGTCCAAATCTGGCCACAAGATGGGGCTAAGCCATCCTGTGGCGAGTCCCATCCAGGATCATGACAATTTATTATGATTTTCACAATTCTGAATGTATTAGGAATCAATATTGTGATTTTCTGCTTGTTTTCTAAATTACAACATGCTAAACCTGAAGACAATAAACTGCTAAAAACATTTAATACTATTATTAAAGCATGGCAATCATTTGCTTAAACGTACAATATGTCGTTTTTGGCCGCCAGGGGGCTCTCAATCAAAACAATAGCAAAAGATGTACTTGGTTGACGTCGGGAAGTAGCATGGGATCATGGGTTTTGTTATCGTCGTCAATGACAACCTTCCAATCTAGCGTCTCCGGCAGAAAAAAATGTTCACTGACTAAGTAATGTATTGTTAAAAATATTATAACTTTATTCACGTTATGTTTGGCGGTTAGAGCTTAGAGCAACTTAGAGCAACTAGCGCAGTCAAAGGTTATATGACGCCATTGACGGGCAACAAAATGAAACTTCCTGTGTCTTCGAATTATATTACAAATTTCTCTGGATTTGATAGTTGGTGGAAACATTTTGGATAATGTAAGTACACAACTAAGAAATATATATAATATAGGTATAGTGATGTTTGCTTTTAATTAAAAGTATGTATTTTGTTATTGTTTTGATTGATATTACATACTGTACCTTTAATATTTTCTAAGTGTTATGTAATTTAAATGTGTAAAATGTTTGTCATGGTTTCCGTTTTGATCCGAATATGAGACAACCCTAATTATAAGAGGACCCCTGCTTATCATCACTCATTTCTGGAAAAATAAGTGCTTTTTAAAAACCACATCTTGTTTTTATAAATAATCATTTTATTTTTAAAGAATAATGTTGTTTAACATAACATGATTTTATTTTAAATGTTTTATCAATGAAAATCGATTGGAAGCACCGCTGAGGACTACAGAAACCTTTTCTTTGACTGTTCACATTTTTAAGATTGTGGTTCTCAGATGGCGAATCCAAAAAGACGGTCTTAAAATTTTCCTCATAACATCTCCTATGTTGTTGGTTAAATTTACTCATTTTGTAGGCACTTTTCTCAAGACGATTAGTGTCTGTCTTTATCTTTTAGGCTGTGCCATTGTAAACTAGTTGTTCAGTCAGGAACACTTGATTTACAGATTTTCACCTCCATCTGTGGTTGTGGATATATACTGACATTTTAAAGTATAGACCCTGAATATAGACCCTGAATTCCAGGGAAAAAAACATCTTATATCCGGCCCAATATGGTATATTTTAAAGGTAATCCTCCAAAAATGGCACACTCCTATGGTATACTAGAATAAGGTATATTACAAAAATGATCTTTGACTTTTTATAAAGCCTATCGCACATTATAGTAATTAAACAACCGACATGATCTTCTGGCTTGCTAAGTAGACTACAGTTTTACTTTAAAACACAATAACAGAAAGGCAGTATCAGCATTTTTAACAGTCCCCCCAATGTTACAGATGGGCAATGTGGTCCCCCCAATAATAAAAACAATCTGTAAAAAATATATAGTGCATCCCACCAATATCAAACTCGTTCCTATGCCCTTGCCTTGAAATAGTCTATACCGGTATTTTTGGGCAATCTTTTCACTGCTTTGCAGACTAAAAACAACAAAATATAAATTTTGGGGTTTGAGAATCAATAATAATATTAGCAAAAAGTGTATTTCGAAATATTGCAATATATAACCTGGTTTAGTATTAAAATAATTTATATTGAATTTACACTCAATATCAAAACAATTGGTCTATTTTATACCACAATTATACCACAAAAAATGATGTACAGAAATAACAAATAAAAGTGTATTAACCACTTTATTTCTTAAACATTAAACAATGTTTGTAGAATAATTACAATATAAAAACGAGGACACTAAATAATAACAGAATATCATGAAAAAAAAAAATTACAAAAATAACAAAGTACTGTCTTTAATAATACAGCTACAGAGTTTCACTGTAAAATGTTTTGCATTTCTTACTGCGTCAAAACAGGATAACTTACTAGACCAAGCAATGAGCTATTTCATACAGATAGGGCACTATAGAGTTATACTCTGTAAACGGAGTGCTAGACTGCTATACAGCACTCTGTAAACCAGCCAGTTACTTGATCTGATCACAGCGTTAATATAGCCTATTACTGTACTTAAACAGACAAATTTTTTTTGATGATATTGTATTGAAAGATACATCATATTTTGAAGAGTAGCTCGCCAAAATCAATTTTAAAGATATCACCTATGCTCTGAGGAAACACAAAAATGCTGGTACTAATAATAATAGTGCTATTTTGGGCTGATTTTCTACGGAGGACGCGTAATGTTGTCAATTGAACACAGGGCCAGTCATTCAGAGGTTTCAGGTTTGAATCAAGTCAAGGGCTATCTTTTCTTTGGATCATTTCTTTCCCGGATTATTCATTTTTTTTGGCATTTAAGTATATATATAGAGAAATATTGTTTAGTTTGAAAAGGAGAGCAGCATACCGGTCTAGAATTCTAGAATGTGGCTGTAGATTACTGAGAATTCTAAAAATATATAGAATTTTTTTACACATTTCAAAGAAACAGACATAGCACAAAAACTACAAATAATTTACAATTACAAAATCTTTCAACTAGATTTTGTGTTCCTTGTACAAATATTAATGTTACAATACTAAGGCCATCTGCAGCCATTTAAGTAATTTAAAGAGAGGCCGTCAGTGACTGTTATGGGGTCTAAAGTGTTAACAGAAAAACACACTAAATACTCTCTGTAAAATTTGTTTATTTGCTTGTTACACCTCCAAAATCTAAATGATGGATTAAGTTGCATTACCCAGTTAATGGCGGGTAATGGCGGGTTGGGGGTGTTCTAAAAAGGAGGCATTATATGTGCAATGTAAATAACTTGAATGAATAGCAGATATGGCTTCCTATGATGCATCATTGAATAAATCCGTTCTAATGTAAATTATGTGTGGGGGTAGCTGTGAGCAGTGGCATGGGAAGGTATTTTAAACAGGGGGTACTTCTTACCCGACAGGACAACCTTGTCTGCTCTTCCATCTCATTCAATGATGCATCATAAGAAGCCATATCTGCTATTCATTCAAGTTATTTACATGATCCTATCAATGTCTCTAACATCCACCAGCTGATGCATCATAGGCAGCCATACCGGCTATTCATTCAAGTAATCAAATGTTAATTTACATTGCACATATAATGCCTTCTTTTTAGAACATTGGTAGGCTAAAACCCCCAACCCGCCATTACCTTTTATTATTTGGGTAATGCAACGTAATCTGTTATTTTTAATTTTTTAGCAAATAAACTAATTTCACAGAGAGTATTTAGTGTTTTTCAGTTAACCTTTTAGACCCCATAACGGCCGTCGGTTTTGTAACGTTAATATTTGTTCAAGCAACACAAAATCTTTTTGCAAGATTTTGTATTTGTAAACAATGTTTGTCTAGAAATGTATGTCTAATGTAGGGTCCAGCTACTTTCTTGATTATTTCCTCTTCAAAAAACTCCTGAGTCATAATACCTGAAGAAGGAACCAGCAGTTAATGATTAGTAATATGTACAGTGTGATTTTCAGTCAATTTAGCATCCAGTAGGCAAAACTATTTTTTACCTTAAAAAATCACATAAGGGCCTGGTCTCTGGTGAGAAATTGCAGCCCACACATATAGTTAACAGTTTTTTCCAATTGCTAAAACATTAAAAGTAAATGCCCAGACCAAAGTGTCGAAACCGTACCGTTTGCGTGCATTTCGTACACACAGGCACCAAATGAATAAACACATTGTCGGCATGGCACCGTAAACAATTCTGTAACACATGGTGCAAAACACTACACACATTGGCCAATGATGAAACACTGTGCAGTCAGCATGTCCATTCAATAGTTAAAACACACACGACATTAGCAACACCCCCGCACACACAGTAAAACACTTAACCTGTAACTGAACACCAATCAGTCACTATACATATAATTCAGGTATGAGCACCTGTCGTGAGACAATCCTGAATATGGAGGCTGAAGGACCAAGGGGAAGGAGAAGATGAGGAAGAGACTCTGGTAAAAACCAGACATCGGGACTGAAACATCATCGGCCAAAGGGCCATCGAGAACGTCGCCGGGCAGTGCGGGGGCAACATCACCATGTATGCCGCCATTAGTGGTCAGAGGGTCCTCCATCACCATGCTATCCTGGGTCCCTACAACACTGCACACATACTGAAATTTCTGCATGCACTACATGTCGCGGTCACATAGGACCGACGAGGGCAGCCCATGTTCGTTGTCATCTAGGATAATGTCAGTTTCCACCGGGCTGCTCTGGTCCGGGACTGGTTCGCCAACCACAACCATTTCATGGTGCTGTACCTGCCCCCTTATTCCCCGTTCGTCAACCTGATAGAGGAATTATCTTCGGCATGGTGGTGGAAGGTCTATGACCGCCTACCACATGCACGCGTGCCGCTCCTGCGAGCAATGGAGGAGGCGTGCGGAGACATCGAGGTGGACTCGATCCACAGGTGGATACGTCACGCCTGGCAATATTTTCCCCATTGCCTGGCGAGAGAGAACATTGCCTGTGATGTGGACGAGGTGATGTGGCCTGACTCCAATCGAAGGAGTGATTCCTGACTTGTAATGGGAGTTGTTGTGCTACCTGTATAATGTATCACTGAGGCTTGGTTGCGGGAATAAGAACGGTTTAAAAACTACAAATGACAGAAGTGTCTTGAGTAAAGTTGACCAGTGGTGTTGTGTCTGTTTGACTGTTTATTGTTCATGTGCATGTGTGTTCCCTATCGATCTGAAGAGGGCCTTTTGAAGTCAGAGTGTTAAGCTTTGATTGCAGAATGGCAGTTAGATGTTAATCTCCAAGTGTTGTGTAAAGAATTATTGTGTGTTGAGTTTTGACACGATGAGCCAAATTTTGCATTTTGTGTGTTAGCAATTGAAAAAAACTGGAAGGGGATGCTTTGGAGTTGGTTTAGGTGTTATTTTACCAGGTTTTGTGTAACAGTATTTGGCAAACTGCTCGAGGGCAACTGTGGTTTCATCGGTGAATATGACCTCATTGAACTTTTCTTTACTTTCTATCCATGCCAGGGCCTGCCGCACATGGATTTCCTTGTTTGATTGATGAATCATTGGATTAAAAAAACTTTTTTTCATTAGATTTCTGTATTTTTCCAGCCAAACCATTGTTGTTAGGGTTTGAGAAAAAAAATTATTCCCAAGCTTTTCCATATTTCCACCCAATTTTGCGCAGTTGGCTATGGACTAAGTTCTTACAAATGTGGATGTTGTGCCTAGATGACAAAAAATTATTTATGTCATCAATAGAGCACTCGTCATTTTCATTCAACAGGGCATCAATAGCTTGAATAGTCTCAGTGGAAACAGAAAACAACTATTAAATGTTTTACTATTAAAACTAGAATATTGACAAAACCCAATCATGCGCCCAGACTATGTCTAGGGCTGTAGCCTACTGTACTGTACCTGGTCATGTTTATGGCCTTTAGCAGTTGTTGTTTCACTGGCATATGGTGATAGTGATGTTGAATCGTCGATCTGCTGACAACAATTCCCAGGTCTAAAAGTACTTTTGTAATTTCTGCAGTGGATCTTCCATTCTTCCTACAAGTCTTAATCTGTTCACTTGGCTGAATAGAAATCAAAGTAATCTTTTCAACTTGCTATGTTTACAAGTACAGTACAAGAATGATGAGTAGTTGTGGATCAGTAGTGAGGGGTCTCTGTTTGACTAATGTCCAAAACTTCTACGTGTAGCAGCAAAAAGGCACCATCCAAAGGGTGCATGGTTCCCAAAAAAGCTGTGAGTTCTTAGATTTCTAAACATTTGTTAGTGTAGCCTACTGTACATTTTAAGGGTGCTAATTTGTCTCCTGAATCTATTCTAGGCGCCTGTAGTAGAAACGCAAGAACGGAACCGGGTTGCTGAAATGACGAGGTACCACCTGGAGTCTTTTGAAGGCAGCACGGCAAGAAAATGATTATCTAAGGGGAGAGATAATGTCAACGGCAGACACATTGATGAGCTGCAGAACAGAGTTGGCAGAATATAGTGTGGCATTGAACGAAAGCGAAACTGCATTGCGTGATCAAATGTCAGGCTTAGTTGGTTTCTGCATTGGAGGATTGTGGATTGGTGTGGGATGAGCTGATACAACTACAGTCCATTCCAGGTTCACTTGCATCTTTGCTAGACAGAGGCATCACCAATGTTCCTGTGGCAGCAGTAATTCTTCCCAGCATTTCCATTCCTCTTTTGACTCCAGAAAAGCAAGCATTGCCCAGACCGGTATGCTGCTCTCCCTTTCAAACTCAGCATATCCGAATACCTGTATCACACAACAAACTGGGATGGATCGAGAAATCGTATGCCAAGGAAACACGGACACGGTTTAAATTTGATGATTTAGCTACAGTGTACATCATTTTGTCAGTGAAAGCTGTGTAAAACTTACTTTTATTTACTTACTGTATCTATCTTTTTCAATAGTTTTTTTATTGTTTTTGTTTTTTATTTATAATGATTGACAGGAAAAAATAACAGTGTGTACAGCAACATATATATATATATCAATACAATTTTTACAATTTTAGTCCCCCCAACATAACATAATCCTCGACCCCAAACCACCCTCCCCTGCTACCCATCCCCAGCCCACCCAACTCCCTCAACACCCCACCCCACACAAAACATCTAAACAAACTGACAACACACTAACATAAATACAAATACATTCAATGACAGAAATAAATTACACTTGGTGGACTAGGAGCTTCATCTAATCTGACTCAGATCAGAGGGGAGACTCTGCAAGCCATTAAAATAGGAAATAAAAGTCTGCCATTTTTCTACGAATTTTGATTGTGATCCCCTTATGGAATACTTAATTTTCTCTAGTTTAAAAAATGACACGACATCACAGAGAGGTGGCTGAGAGGACTTCCACAGTAGCAAAATCCTATGTCTGGCTATCAGTGTAGTAAAGGCAATGATATCTGCATTTTTATAATTCAGCAAGAGGGAGTCCCCTAGGACTCCAAACACCGCTATCAGGGGACATGGATTTATACTGATTTTAAGTGCTTCTGAAAGGGTATGTAATACAAAAGTCCAGTAATAGTTCAATTTAGAGCAGGTCAAAAACATACATGGGGAGGAATGACATCTGTCACACACATTCATCACTGTGGGATACATTCTGGACAATCTGGCACAAGATGAAGTGGAACTTGTTCTATCGATCACTCCATCCCAGAAATCATCTGAAAATTCAAGACCCATTTCCTGCTCCCAAGCAGTTTTAGGTATATTAGTGGAGTGTTTATCACAGGATATAATCCAAGAATAGATTTGTAAAATTGCTGATTTCTGTTGAGGTAAAAAATTAAATAGCTCATTCCAGGTCTGAGTAGGTAATAGAGGGAAGCCAACATATTTAGAAGAGACAAAATGTCTCATCTGCAGATATCGAAAGAAATTAGATGGGGGCAAGGCGTGTTTGACTGCCAGGTTAGGAAAACTCAATTTTCATAAAGATCCTTGAAAGTTTTAATACCATTTTTTTCCCAGAGAGTGAAAGCACTGTTGACCACAAATAGTGTAAGTATGTAGTTGTTATTAATAGGACCCAAAATGGATGTAGTGGAGAACTTAAAGTGGCGCCGAAACTGGTACCTGATTTTGAGTGTGGAAAGTACTACAGGGTTGTCTGAGAAACATGAGGGAGATGTGGGGAGAGCGGCACCTAGTAAAGCAGGGAGAGAGGAGTAGGTGCAGGAAAGACCTAAGAGGCACCACGATGTATCTGGGGTGTGCTTCCAGAAAAGCAGTTTCTGGAGGTTGGCGGCCCAATAGTAATATAGAAAATTGTGAAGTGCGAGCCCACCACTGAATTTACATTGCTGAAGTAAAAACTTGCTGATTCGTGGTGTCTTTCCAGCCCAAATGAAATAGGAGCCTGATTAATTGCTGTAAAAAAGGACATAGCTAAGAACCAAGGGATAGATTGGAAAAGATACATGAATTTGGGCAAGCTATTCATTTTAACAGTGTTTATTTTCCCTACAAGGGAGAGAGGTAAGTTACCCCACCTCTTAAAATCTGCCTTCTTCTGGGCGAGAGGGGGGGAAAAGTTAGCTGAGAGGAGAGCTGGCATTGAGCAAGTAACATTCACTCGTAGGTATTTAAAGCCCAAATGCTTGAGTTGAAAGGGCAGATCTGTCTGCTGGAGCAATAATGTGGCTGGATTAATCGGAACACGCTTTTTTGGAGATTTAGCTTGTAGCTAGAGAAAGAACAGAATTTCTCCAAAATGGAAAGAATAATTGGTAATAACATTGATGGATTACGTACATATAGCAACAAGTCATCCGCATATAAAGATATCTTGTGTTCAATTCCCTCCTGTAAGACACCCTGGAAAGTGGGTGAGGCCCGTAAGGCCACTGAAAGGGGCTCAATAGTGATGGCGAAGAGTAGGGGAGAAAGGGGGCACCCCTGTCTTGTCCCGCGTTCTAGGGTAAAGTAGTCTGAGTGATTCTCATTGGTACAGACACTGGCTTGTGGGGATGGATACAGCAGCCTAATCCAAGCAATAAATGTATATCCAAAACCAAACTTTTTAAGAACAGCAAATAAGTATTCCCATTCAATTCTGTCATGCCTTTTCAGCATCAAGCAATACCACAAGTGCCGGAGATGTTGAAAACTGTTAAAATAAATAATTTTAAACAGGGTCCGGATGTTAGCAAATGTGTGTCTGCCCTTAATGAAGCCTGTCTGTTCCTCTGAGATTAATGATGGGAGGGTGGTCTCTAGGTGCCTCGCTAGGACTTTTGCAAGGACCTTTACATCCACATTAAGAAGGCTGAGGGGCCTGTAAGAGGAACAGGTAGTAGGATCATTCCCTTTCTTAAGTAAAAGAGCTATAGAACCGTGTGTTAATGTTGTGGGAAGCACACCGCGGTCCAATGACTCATTATACATTGATAATAGTAATGGGGGCAAACGCAAGTAAAAATTCTTAAAAAATTCATTTGGGAACCCATCTGGGCCTGGAGCTTTGCTACTCTGCATAGAGCTAATAGACTCAACCACCTCATCAAGCCTCAGAGGGGAGTCAAGATCAGCTGCAATCTCACAATTGAGAACAGGGGTATCTCGTGCTTCCAAGAATTTAGTCATATTAGCAGTATCTGGTGGGAACTCAGAAGTATAACGTGAAGAATAAAATGCTTTAAATGAGTTGTGTATTCCATTTGGGTCTGAGGATAAACAGATAGAAGGGTCTTCAATTAGACGAATTAGACGTGTAGCAGCACGTCAATTTAATTGGTGTGCAAGCAGACGGCTCGCCTTGTCACCTTGTTCATAATATGTAGCCCGTGAATACAAGAGTAACCGTTCCACATCCTTGGTGGATAGGAGGTTGAATTCAGTCTGTAGGTTCAATCGTTGTTTATATAGCTCAGGAGATGGCATCTGAGCATAGTTATGTTCCAGGTAGTACGGATATTGTTTGAAAGTTCCTCCAATTTAAGCCTATGAGCTCTTTTTAAGTGAGAGGAATAAGATATAATCACACCTCTTAAATATGCCTTGAGCGTCTCCCATAAGAGCGAAGGAGGGGTTGAGTCTGTCTGATTGGAGTACAAAAAATCATCAATAGCAGAAGTAATACAGTCACAGAAACTAGAGTCAGAAAGGAGAAGAGAATTTAACCTCCAGCGAGGAAAATAACAGGTTTTTCCTGATAGAGCTATTTCAATTGCTAGAGGGCCATGGTCAGATACAACAATGGGCAAATATTTAGAAGAGGTCACGTTTAGAAGCAAGAAATGATCAACAAAAAAATAGTCAATCCAAGAAAAGGTATGATGAACATGAGAAAAGAAAGAGTACTCACGTGCCGTGGGTTATGAAACCTCCACGGGTCAGTGCAACCGTTCATGGTCATGAAATCTCATATGGACCTTGACATTCTTGAGGGAGGCATGGGTCTGGGTTTTAAATGATCCAGGTTCTGGTCCATAACACAGTTCAGCTCTCCTGCGAATATCACGCGGTGTGTGTGTGACAAAGGTATCCTCCCCAGCAACCTGTTAGCAAAATCAGGATCAACAAAGTTGGGAACATAAACATTAACCAATATTACAGGGGTATTCCAAATGGAACCAGTTAGAATTAGGTACCTCCCACTGTTATCCGATATCACACTAGAAGCAGAAAAAATTAATTATTTTAGTAATCAGTATTGCCACATCTCTGGCTTTAGAGTTGAAATTGGAGTGGAAAGTCTGTTTTTTGTAGCCTTCGGTGGTCTTTAGCTCGTAAATGTGTCTCTTGCAGAAATCCAATATCAGTCTTATTTTTTTTTTATTGTGAGAAAACACGGGATCTCTTATTTGGATTGTTACAGCCTTTAATATTCCATGATATTAATTTAATAATGGAAGGGCCCCCAGGTCTGCTGTGATCAGCTATTGACATGCTTGACATTAGAAATAATATATAAATTTGTTTTTTACTGTATGTAGTGTAAGTTTGCACATTCTGACAGATAATTAATCCTGTAGTCAACCCATTACAGTAATCATTATTTTAACAGAAAGACTGTATAAAACACATTGAATACTGTAGGTGAATTTAGTTTGCTTGTTTTCCTCATAAAAAATCATAGTAATGGATCTAGTCCGAATTTACCTAACACTTTGTATTTACCTGTAAACATTATTCAGTGTAAGGGCGTGTGCAATGTGAATTCACATTCGATTACGTGAACAAATTTACTTTGTTGTTCAATGAATAGCAGATACAGTATGGCTGCCCAATGATGCATCATTGAATGAATCCATTCCAATGTAAATGATGGGTGGGGGTAGGTGTGAGGATGTTATGATGTTCTACCTGTAGTCTTTTAGTTTCAGAGAGTTCCAACCCTAATTTAGCTCATTCTAACTTAATTTGATCGGTTACAGATTTTTTGGAGATTGGCAAAACCCCTTTTTAGTGAAAGCTGTACTAATAACTATAATAACAATAACGGCAGTCAGTCTTCTGAAATAGTAAATAAATAAGTGAAATTGGAGCTTTGGGTAAGACTCAAACCTGTGAGCTAGTGGCTCATTGATGAGTGTGTAAACCACCAGGCTACGCACCCTGTGCAGATTTTATAGAAAATATAAACTGACTTTTGGCTTCTACAGGAGCATAAATGTTTGTTTCATAACCACACAGCTTGTGGTTAGCAAGAGAGGAAACATTCTTTAAAAACAATTTTTGGTTATTTTTTTTTCTTTAAAACATGATGTCTCTATCAATACAATAACATCTCATTGTCAACTCTTTAATGATATAGATATACCCTATGTTAAGCAGGTCAAATTAGAAATGGCTGAGCCACACAGCTTTGAATGAACAACTGTTTGTGCACCCCGATGCCACCTGTTGGCCAAAATCATTTTATTTTTTTACACATCAATGTTAAAACGCGATACGTATCACTATTTAATGCAGGGTTTCAACCATAGATCTCTGTAGTGACTGATGTTTTTGCCCTCTGTATTTAGACCTTTGGCTCCCAATTGTTTTACAGTCCTGACAATTAACATCCAGCTGCGTACCCCCTGCTTCAGGGTCATGAGCCCTACATGAAACATCAAAGCCCCATAGGTGTACGCATACCCCGCTGAGAGTATAGATGGTTTAGACCAATTTGAAACATTACAGGAGACTGGGGAAGAGAGAATGTTGGAATGAGATCTTGAACTTCCAGAGTTGCAGATGTGCTTAGACCAATAATCTATGGGGTAGTTCTTCCATTTTCCACGTGGGAAATGACTCAATCTGTGGAGGAGAAAGACATATGCGAGGAATAATGTTGCAGAAGGAATTCTACCAGATCCCACAACAAATGAAGAATATGTGCCAGTGATGTTTCTAAGTAGCTTTCAACGCCGATTGACGCTTGAGAGTATCAAAGGCGATTATCTTGCGAACTGTACATGCTAGCAACTAATGCTTGGAAAGAGGAGATTCTCCTGCAAATAATGAGTGGTGGATTGTGTGGGTTCAACAGAGCAGGAGATATCGCATCTCAAAGTCAGTGGTTTTTCTATGACTGTATACATTTTTTTACTAAAGATATTACAGACAAAAAAGGAGGAAGTGAAAATGACAAATTACCAAATCTAAAAAGATGTAGGACATCATCCTGCAAAAAAACTAATCAGTTTTGGAAGGGGGAAATGGCTGGGTTTATAAAAATGTGTAGGAAAATAGTTAGAAATGTGTATATTATTTTGATATTGACCTGTTTGTATGTCCCCCAAACATTGTCAATCTGGTTCAGGAGCCCTGGGGGCATGCTAATATGGCTGTTACTGCCATTTTCTTCATTGTTTACATGTATGTATCCATAATAATCCAAAAAATAAACATGTCTTTTTCTATTTTAGGGGATGTATATGACATAATACATAAAATCAATGTCTCTGAATGTTGGATTTCATGTATTCCTGTTGTAGCCAAGAGTCTTCTGAAGCCAACTCTATAAGGCTCTTAACTGTAGGGCAAAGTATGACCTTTCCAGAGGCCAAACGGTCCTTGTGCCTTAACCTTTGACAGGTTTAAAAACAAGCTCAAAACCTACAGATATGGATCCCAGGGGTGTAGGCTACCATGGTTCAAAGAACTGGTTTTTCAAGAATTACTAGTATCTTATAGAGCATTAATGTTTAGCTCACAAAATAACTTTAAAGTACATTCACGTATTCAACCACAAAATCTGACAGAACATGTACAACATGTTACTTGTCAGTGTGATGCAAACATTTGATGATCAGCTCTTCATTAAAAAAAACACTGTGCATGTATGTGCTATGTATTATTACCAAAATCACAAATGTGGAAATGTTTGCACTAAATGATCACCATTGGAAAAATAGATTGTTAGCTTTTGAATTTGCAGATATAATTTGCTATATAATCATCATTTGATTGTGGTTATTAATAGTGATGGGCATTCAAGGCTTCATTACTGTTCTTCAAGGAGCAGGATCAAGCTGTCAACCAAAACTCAGAATTTACTTTGCTAAATAAAAGCCATCACTTATATTTGACACATTGCAATGCATTTCTAAAATGTAATGATGGGCATTCAAGTCTTAATTTCCTATCGTCCAGCAGCAAATTATTTTGTGCTGGCACCAGTTAGATCATTTTTTATCTGATATTTTACATTGTGTTGTTATTTATACAGACACTAGTTGGTGATTATTTTCACAAGTGAGACTGGGCTATTAAGACAAGAAAAAAATCACTTATGTATAGGCCAGTTTGAATATTGAAATACACGTTGAACCACAAGTCTTTCGTGTACACATGCACTAACATCAAGTTAGTTACTCCACTTTGGGAAAAGCTGGTTTCATCTGATCAGCACGTGGGGGGTTAGATGCAAAATTTGAAAAACAATGACTAGCTGAGTGCCCATCAGTGCCCCCATTCTCTGTCTGGTCAGGTTTCAGGCCCAACTCAAAACAGTGTAGGACTACAGTCTATCCAAAGCACTCTTCTTGCTTATTCCTAGCCCTCACATCGTTCACATGGCTCAACGTGGACATGCATTACGTTTGTAAAAAAGCATTCTTTTCAATTCAATGGCTGTGTAACATGGGATTCCATTGTGTCACACTGTATAACATGGGATTCCCCAGGGAAAGTCCTGAAGAACCAAGTCGCTTACCTGGGCTATATTTTTCGAGATGAGAGTAGTTTAGTCTCTTTTACTGTACAGTAAATCATGGGGGAAAACTCTGCTGATATTTTTAAGGCAGTCACCAACTCACAGCTTTCTCAATACTAGGGATGGGACGATTACCGGTTTCACGGTAAACCACAATAAAATGTCCGTACGGTTAGTATTACCGTTTAAAATTTAATTTTCATTAAAACCGTCTTTGATTACCGTGATTTTGAAAACTCGCGGTAAATCCTGTCCAGCCAGAATCAGTCTGACGCAGGTGCGCGCATGAAACTTTGTGTTTTGCATGAGAAG
>JACXGM010025792.1:0-15153 GCA_016801145.1 Umbra pygmaea | reverse complement strand
AGAGGGAAAACAGTAAAAACCATGCATAAAAGGCCTCATATTATATAATAAAAAGAATGATTGAGCCATGATATATTTTTTATAAGTTCCCCTTAGGGTGAAGTAAGTATGACAAAAACAAAAAAAAGAAATGTTTTTTAGTTTTTATTATTTCATCCAGGGACAAGAAAAGTACCATAGTTAAAGAATCACCCATATATATAAAGTTAATATGCCACTTCTGGTTTTGCTGACATTTAAAATAATTAAAGTGATGGTTTGGAGTAATATAACCATAGGGTCCTTTGCACCTTGACCTTGAGCCAAACAACCCCCCAAAAGCTTTTTTCCGTTGTTATAACATTGGTCGACAAATAGGTTTTGTACTACTAAAACGAGGCATTGAAAAGTTTTGTAAGTACACCAGAAGTATATTTAAATAACACTTGCCTGATGGCTGCTACTCTCTGCGATATCATGCACAGAGCACAACATTTATTGCCTAGAATTAGATTATGGATGTATTTACTCTCGCCTAATTCACAATTTTAATTTAACAGCAGTTACACCACACGTAAAAGGAAGAACCAACACTGCCTGGAAGCACCCCAGATCTTCAGTAGATCGTTGCGGGTTTTCATTTAAAATCTGAAGTAGATTGAAAGTTTTTTAAGTGCTAGGTCAAGCCACCATGCTAGGTCAAGCCTCACTGCCCCTTCTCATGAAGGTTAGTGCCAACTGTCACTAAACATCTCAGGGGTTTATGAAATATTGCCAGTATACCATGGCTAAGTGCTGTCTCCAGGCACTCCTCAAAGTGTTGTACATAGGAACAGCTATTAGCTGTATTTTAACAAATAAAACACCCCACCATGCCTTATTGCTTACATAATGACTACTCAAATGACCACTGGAGAGGAATTCTAGAGACTTCTGTTTCATGTTCACAGAACCAGTGAGTGTGCCAGGCTTCAAAATCACATTAAACTAAGTAGAAATACATTGTCTTTTTTATGTTTTCACAGGTACAGTACAGCTCCTTCTCCATCATGCAGGCAATGCTGATGTCACCTTCTGTGTCCAACAAGATGAGTCTGTCATCAATGAGAAAGTGGTCAGGCACATGTACCCCTGGCCGGCGGGACCTTCAGCTCCAGAGATGGATCTGGAGATTCAGGTAAAGAATGTTTGTATAACATGAAATGGATTTTGTATTTTGTTATCCTATGCATTTAATTAAGAATAACTGTTGTCAAATATTATACAGCTGTTGTAAAAATTAAGAGACCACTACTATTGATAGGTATGTGTTTGGGTAAACTGAACATTAGTTTTATTCCATAGAGTACTGACAACACAAATTCTAAATACAACATATTTTCATTGAGTATTAATTTGCAGAAAATTACATCTGGTCAAAATAACAAAAAAGATGCAGCATTGTCAGACCTAGAATAATAATTTGTTTTCCAGAGCTGTAAATTGTATTCTCATTAGATATAAGTTCAGACTACTGACATTTCTGAAGCCAGTACAGTAAGTTAGATTAGAAAGATGCTGGTATACTGTATGTATTGATGGCAACACAAGTTTATATTTTTAATGAGCTAATAACAATAACCTCCTCTTATGTAGCCTAAATATTCTCTCTGTAGAATTTTGCGCTGTGAAAATGACTACTGGTGAAAATGACTTATCGTGATGAGCTTACAAAAGGTGTACAAACTACATTTCTTGACAATAATAACATCTGGAGAAGCAGTTAAGATTGGATAATTATTCCGTAGACCAGGGCCCGTATTTATCAAGCTTCTTAGAATTACTCTTAAGAACACTGCTAAGACTTGACTTAAGAGTAAGACAATTCTTGGCTCAAAGCTGCGCTTAAAAGTTAGTATTCAAACATCCCAGTCCTACTTTTAGTGAAGTGTAGGACTAAATCTTAAGTGTCAGTCTTAGAGCTGATTCACAACACTTTGCTGTGCCGCAAACGGGATTTTGGATGACGACATAGGCAAGATAAAATCATTGAATAGATATACTTGTTTAAGAATATTCTCAGATAAATTCACATTAATTGGTGACATTCATTAGAGGAGTTGACATTCAACAAATATTTGACAATAAAGAATTTTCAAGAGAATCCATTATGATATACACATTGTAAATTAAAGATCAAAAAAGGTTTCCAACACGTTTTCCACTATTTCTCAATTAAATATTTCAAACGAGTGTGCTGTTAACTGACCTACCTATATATAGCCTAGAGTGAATGATGTAATCATATAGCCACCATGGATTCCGGAAGATAACAGAACTGGAGAGAATAAGAAACACTGCTTGCTGTAGCTAGTTGAATTTCTGAGTGGAGAATGTGGAATCTGCGCTTCCACTGGCCAGTCCCTCTCCACCACACTTCGTGTAATACGATGTGCCCTGTGAAGGGATATATTATATATCGCCTATATTAGGATCCAGTGTTCTATAAATAAACTATAAAACAATTGTGAATAAATAGCTTACAAAAAGGCTACCTGTTGTAGTTCATTTGGGCTTATTTCAGTGGCATATGGAAAGGGGTGAGCAACAACGAGCGCGTATCCTCCGGCGGCAGAAAGTGCATATCAAACAGCTGCTTCGGGCCACTTTCATTCAATATCGCGCGTCATGGGTAGACCCAGGGCATTTGGGTACCACATCCAAAATGTTGTAGTCTCCATCAAACTCAACTTGTGCGTTGATGCTGTGGTAACTCTTGTTATTCATATGAACATTCTCGTTGACGCTGGGAGCAATGATATTTATATAATGCCATCCATTGCGCCTACTACTCTTGGGAAGCCGGCTATTTGCATGAATTGTGTTTGCTTCTGTTGGATTTTGCGGGGTGTTGTTGGGAAGTCAGTGAAACGCGTGACAATGTGTTAAGCTGTAAGTGCAATAATTGTTTCCATTACAATTCGGCTTATTGATGGTTGTGATGGGCCAAATCATCAGCATTGCGTTGCAAACAAAGCATAATCGCCACCTTCAATTAATCTGAAAATGAATTGCTGTAAAAATGTCACTGGTGAAATGACTTTCCTCACTCAGTCGCTGACGAAGATGATGCCTGCTCTGTCCAAACAATACCGTTTTTAATTAATTAAGCAGCGTCAAACAATTAAAAAAACATTCTTCCTCTCCTAAAAGATTTGCGCACGTCTCTGTCTACGCCATCACAAGCCCCTACTGGCAACTCTTAACCACTTGAGAGACCTCTCGAGCGGTCTTAAATAGCTGGGAGAGTAAGAGTGATTCTTAGCTTTGAGAAATTTGATAACTTGCTTTTACACTTAAGTTTGAGAGCAGGAGTAAATTTTGTCAATTCTCAGCACTTAAGACTAAAATGGCACTTTTAGAAGCTTGATAAATACGGGCCCAGGGCCCGTATTTATCAAGCTTCTTAGAATTACTCTTAAGAACACTGCTAAGGCTTGACTTAAGAGTAGGAAAATTCTTGGCTCAAAGCTGCGCTTAAAAGTTAGTTATCAAACATATCAGTCCTACTTTTAGTGAAGTGTAGGACTAAATCTTAAGTGTCAATCTTAGAGCCGATTCACGACACTTTGCTGTGCCACAAACGGGATATTGGATGACGACATAGGCAAGATCCAATCACTGAATAGATGTACTTGTTTAAGACTATTCTCACATAAATTCACATTAAATGGTGACATTCATAAGAGGAGTTGACATTCAACAAACATTTGACAATTTCGAATTTTCAAGAGAATCCATTATGATATACACATTGTAAATTAAAGATTAAAAAAGGTTTCCAACATATTTTCCACTAACTTTCAATTAAATATTTCAAATGAGTGTGCTGTTAACTGACCTGCCTATATATAGCCTTGAGTTAATGATGTAAATATAGCCACCATGGATTCCAAAAAATAACCAAACTGGAGAGAATAAGAAACACTGCTTGCTGAATTAGTCAAATTTCTGAGTGGAGAATGTGGAATAGGGATGGGACGGTATGAAAATTTCATATCACGATTATAGTGACCAAAGTTATCACGGTTATCAATATTATCACGGTTTTGGTAAAATTAGATGGAAATGTAAAAAAACAGATACACACACACTGAAAACATTTCAACAAGTTTTATACTTGGAAATCAACAAACTTCAAATACATTTAGCAGCTCTAAGCACTATTTATTTTACTAGTCTGCCATTTAGTACTAAAGCCTACTATCCGATGTGATATCATTATGAATTCCCCATAAATTCATGACTGATAATCTTGTTAGAATTAGGCAATAGCTTTATTATCTGCTGAAGTAAACGAAAGGGCTAGTTAACAGGAGGATATTTCACCTATGCTCTGAATTTGACTCTGTAATGGCATATTCATGTAACACATACATTACATTCATTGCTAATCATTTGATTTATTTTGATGGCAAACAGAGTATCATCAATAAACTATATATACTAAAAAATAGTCCTATTTTTGATATTTGGTAGATTACCAGTTGCTGGCAGGAATATTTTTTGCCTTATAGGCGTTAACTTACATGGTGGCTTGAATACTGTGCCAGTATACTGTGACTATCTCTGTGGATGGTTCCCATTGCCTGCTGTTTTGAATCTCTCAGATGAAGGAAGGGAGTTGACCGTGTGTTAGTGAAGATTTGGAATGCATTGTCTGACTTTGTTGAGGAAGACCAGCACACATATCGTTTGAATTTTTGGATTTGGTTAGAGAGCAATGTATTTGAATTATATATGCAAGTTATTTATATTCATTATATGAAAAAAATTAACACGTCTAAACTTATCTTATGTTTTATTGTGCCTGCTGCAATTTTATGTGCGCACGATAGACTGTGTTTCTGCTGTGGCATTGCGACCAGCAGTTCAAACAAACTACTGAATAAAAGTAACTCCAAGATGCCTGGCTCTTGAGTTGGTAGAAAGAAATGTTGCAAAGTAATACATGGCCCCACTACACTTGCGCTAATGAAACAGAACGAGAACGTGGAGATTAACTGCTCAATGAGAGTGGGGTGTTACCGTTGCTTTGCGGTAGGCAAAAAACGCGCAATCTAATAGGTACTGATCACAAGTAATACATTTTAGTAAACAAAACTGTAAGGACAAAAATAAAATATATTGTCTCTATTAGCTACGTATATTAAATATAAACAAGACACAAACTAATTAAGCTAACTAACGAACAAAGTAAGTGTGTTGCTGTGAACTTATGAAGCTCCCGCAATCACCTAGGTATACTGTATCTGGCTGTTGCTAACTAAAATGTTGCACAGAGAAAGCGTTTATGGCTTCTTTCGACAAAATACAATGGAACAAAAATAGCATGACTGCAGCAATTGTTTAAGACCTTAGAAAATGAGATTTAAGACTTAAAGACAGTTTTAGACCATAAATTCTAAAAAACGAAATTAAGGCTATTTTAGGGATCTGCGGACACTAATCACATGCAATATTTTATGTCCCTGAAATTATTTCTGTGGTAAAAATAAAAATGTGTAATAAGTTTCCTATGAATTAATACAATACATTATCCCTTAAATGTCACCCTTAATATTTTGAACATGTTCATTCGTCTTGGCTCAAATCTACTTGCTGTTAAACTTATCATCCGGATACTTTGCGTTAATTACAATTGAGATAATTAAATATTTCATCTCGAATCAATATTGATTGTCCAATTATTTGCCCAAGTTAGTTTTGGTATTGCAGTAAAAGTTACTACATTCGCTGTATAACAGTGGCTGGTTATCACGAAGATGACAGATTTGACGCGTTTCCCCCTTTTGTCTGTCTGAAAAATCTCCCGAGTGGCCTTCCATACCCGAGCGCTGTGACTGCCTTCCGCCTTGACTTCTCGTGCAAAAAACAAAGTTGCATGCGCGCACCTGCGTCAGACTGATTCTGGCTGGACAGGATTTACCGTGAGTTTTGAAAATCACGGTAATCAAAGACGGTTTTAATGAAAATTAAATTTTAAACGGTAATACTAACCATACGGACCTTTTATTGTGGTTTACCGTGAAACCGGTAATCGTCCCATCCCTAATGTGGAATCTGCGCTTTCACTGGCCAATCCCTCTCCACCATACTTCATGTGATACAATGTGCCCTGTGAACTGATATATTATTTTATAGTTTATTAATAGAACAACAGATCCTATGAAACCTGTGAATAAATAGCTTACAAAAAGGCTACCTATTGTAGTTCATTTGGGGTTCTGTCAGTGGCATATGGAAAGGGGTGAGCAGCCACAAGCGGGTATCCTCCGGCGGCAGAAAGTGCCTTTCAAACAGCTGTTTCTGGCCACTTTCACTCAATATCGCGCAACATGGGTAGACCCAGGCCATTTGGGTACCACATCCAAAATGTTATACTTAAAAAAACATGAATTGTGTTTGCTTCTGTTGGATTATGCGGGGTGTTATTGGGAAGTCAGTGAAACGTGTGACAATGTATTGAGCTGTGAGTGCAATAATTATTTCCATTACAATTCGGCTTATTGATGGTTGTGATGGGCCAAATCATCAGCATTGCTTTGTTGCAAACGAAGCATAATCACCACCTTCAATTCATCTGAAAATGAATTGCTGCATAAATGTCACTGGTGAAATGACGTTCCTCACTCAGTCGCTGACGAAGATGATGCCTGCTCTGTCCAAACAATACTGTTTTTAATTAATTAAGCAACGTCAAACAATTAAAAAACATTCTTCCTCTTCTAAAAGATTTGCTCACGTCTCTGTCTACGCCATCATAAGCCCCTACTGGCAACTCTTAACCACTTAAGAGACCTCTTGAGCGGTCTTAAATAGCTGGGAGAGAGTGATTCTTACCTTTGAGAAATTTGATAACTTGATTTTACAGTTAAGTTTGAGGGTAGGAGTAAATTTTGTCAATTCTCAGCACTTAAGACTAAAATGGCACTTTGAGAAGCTTGATAGATACGGGCCCAGAGGTATTCAACTCTTACCCTACGAGGGCTAAAGCCTGCTGGATTTCTGTTCTACCTTACAAGTAATTTCATCCACCTGGTGTACCAGGTGTAAATAAGTCTTAGGGCCTTTCTCAATCTGTGTTCTCGTCTGTACTTGTGTTCTTGTGTTCATGTGTTCTTGTGAAACGTCATCTTTTGTGGCCTAAGTACTGTCCCAATACACACGTTTGCATTTTGGCAAGAACGGTTAAAGATCCCGGAAGTGTTCTTGGCACGCCCATTTTCCCGAGGATGCATCGGGTGGATATGCTCAAAATGAATAATTAAATACTATGAAGCTAAGAAAGCAAATATAAAACTAAAAATCAAAGACGTTGTGTAAGTTACATTTTAGTCTGTTGAAAAACACGATACACTGTGGTATGAAACACTGCAAAATACTAGTGACAAGCAAAATAAATAGTACAGGTGACATTTATGATTTGGTTTTGATATGAATGCAGAAAGTTACAGTATATGGAGGCAGGATTGCATATAATTGTATGATAGTACATGCATGCAGGGAGTAGAAGAGTGACAGTAATACAAATAATAATTGTTAGTAGTAATATTATTAATAGAGATTTTCCGATACCATTTTTTCCCTACAGATACCGATCCGATTCCTGTACTGTGGGTATCGGCCGATACCGAGTACCGATACCAGTGTGTTAAAAAAAGAAAAAGATCATACTATGCCTGCATGACTGTGATATGATCATCATTGTGGCAAGCACCGCACTTAGCAAATACATGGGGCACACGTCGGAGCTCCAAATGTCCATGGTAAAGCCTAATTGCATGTAAGTCTTTCAGCATATATCAAATGTGTTCCTTAACTGTCTCATATATTTTTGGTAGCGCCGTTTCTGAGATGTATTTACAAGAAGAAGTTTTATGTATATAGTGCCTTTCCATAGCTCAAGTTCGCTTTACATTGTACATTACAATACATTTAGACATAAATTACAGTCACATGGTTACATGTATTCAGATTATACAAAATGCATGTTAAATATATGTTTTTAACTGGGTCTTCTACAACCTGGCAAACAGTACCTTGGCTCTCGAAAGGCTCCATTAAACGGCGAAATCCCACATTTCTGACAACAGACAGGGGTTGGTCATCCAGGACAATAAACTCCAAGATTTTGTCGGTTAACTTTGTTGCTTTTTGCCTGTCTTTTGGGAAATTTATTTCGTAGTTTGAAGGCAATTTCCAGAGTTTGTGCTGCAATTCGTCCTTATTTTTTCCTCTTAGCTTTGGTAAATTCGTCATGCTCTCTAGCGTGACGCGTCTTAAAATGTTTGATTAAGTTGCTGGTGTTTAAATTTGCAACACTCGTGCCACCCCTCGAAATAGTTTGCATATGTTTCATGTCGACGTCTTACTGGTGGGTACATCCACAGTACTAAAGTGCTGCCATATCGCGGACATGATGTGCTAATGTTAGCTTCTTTTACTGAGGCGTCAGGTGATCAATTCTTCTTCGCCCCTCTAAAACAGCAGCACAGCGCAACTGTTTTAAGAGCGACGAAGAAGAACTGTGACAGAGCTAACAGAGCTAATCAGTAAATAGATTCCTATTTCTAATAGATTACGTGGTATCGGATCGGTACCTAGACTCCAGTACTCGCCGATACTGATGCCAGCATTTGCGGCAGTATCGGAGTCAGAACAACTCTAATTATTAATTGTGTTTACGTTGTTGTCCTCTTTGCTTTTTCAGAATATTTGTGAACAAGTCTCACTTGACTATCACAGCCAAACAAGCAAAGAAGAAATGGAACAACCTCAAGGAGAAATACAAGGTAACCTACCATTTTAATCTATTTTTCAGTAATGTAGTGGGACTAATTTAGGCTAGATTTACCAAGTTAATATGCTATTATTTTTACAATGGAGTACACAAATTATAGGGCAAGGACATATGTTATCGAACACTTTTAGGAAATTTTAAACTAAACAACATATCCAACTTTTGCTGTCTGGAAAATTTATATTATATGTTTGGCATCAGTATTGTAACTTCCATCATTATTGCAAGATATCTTAAAATAACTTTTGTATAATTTGACATGAAGGGAATTTATACAGGATACTATTGCATCAAACATTTGTGAAGCCATTCAAACTGTGGAAACTTTTTGGGAATACAAATACGTACAATAACAATTTTCACCGTTTTAATTTATACATTATTTTTTAGGAACTTAGGGATCCTCCAACAGGGAAAGGGGTGGAGGCAGGTGGGTTGACTGCTGCTACCTGGCAGTGGTACAGTCAGATGGATGCTGCATTCAATAAGTCTGCCCCTGGTAATGTCAGCAAATCTGACTGCCACTACAGGTGGCGTTGTCACCTCCCCGTCCTCTGCCCCTCCCAAAGAACGGGCCAACCCACCACCAAAGAAGAGGGCCAGGGTCAGTGAGGCGCTCTTGGAATTTATGAAGGAGCAGCCTCTGACAGGGCAGAGAGATACTTAACTCTCTTTGAGAGACTTGTAAATAAATTGTAAATAGCTTATTATATTTTGTAATGTTCTTGGTTTACGATTGTTGTGTTGGATTTTCTTCTATAAATATTTTTGAAAATGAGTTTCAGTCTGGATGGTAGATACATAAACATTTGTAGTACATCAAGTATTAATATGCAGGAAAGACATTTTGACTTAAGGTGAGAAAGCAAATCTTACAACGGCAGTCAGAATCATGCCTTCTTTTGGACATTATATGTAGACAGCCCTCACATTTCGCATGTTTCTTTTCAACTAAAATAGTTGTTGATTAATAGGTATTTTCCTCTTGTCATTGGCATTCTGCTAGGTGTGCTTAAAAAAACAGTCAATGACCATATACACAGTCTTTTTTATTTATTAATCAACTAAACAATATTGCTAACAATTTTACAGTCTAACTAATATAATGATACATTCTTAATATTTTCAAGGTAACATTTTCATTTACATTTTTATTTTCATTCATTACTTGACAGGGAAAGTGCACACTTAAAATAATTGCAACAGAGTTAGCTAGCAGCTAATTTGCATCTATTGTCCCTGGGTATTCACTCAGGTTTATCCCCACAATCGTAATCATGCTCCCTCAGACATTCAGGCAGCTCTCCAGGGGCAGACACCTGTGCAGCAAGTCTGGCACAGAGATTATTTCCTGAGAACTCCCTATCTTCATCATCAGAAACACTCCCCTGATCTTCATCCTCATCGTGAAGTTCCTCCTCTTCCAGGATATCATCTGTTGAGAGACAGAGGTTGTGGAGGATGCAGCATGCTGCAATAACTTTTTTGCATTCCGAAGGTATGCTCAATGATGTTCCTGGCCTTGGCATGGTGCTTGTTAAATCGTGCTTCAACTTGGCCTGATTAATAAAATACAGGTAATATAAAAATATATGTAGTGTTTCAAATGCAAAGTAACAAATCTAACAAAAAATGTCTCTGTGTATTCTTACCCACTACAGGCGTCATGAGGGTGAGAGGATGCTGCAGACATGGGTACCCCCCGTCTCCAAGAAGAAAGAAACCAGCTGTTGGATAAAGGGACTCCTTGTACATTGGAGATCTCCGGGAGACAAGGGCATCATGGACTGACCCGGTGTTGCCAATGTAAATATCCAGAAATTTCCCTTTGCCATCACACACACCCTGGAGAACCACTGAAGGTAAGAGCTTGCGGTTGAAGTAACACTTCTTTTGTGGTTGGACATACTCTGACGTGGCACCCATCTATTGCTCCAGCCGCACAGTGGAATGTCTCATGTCCAGCCAAGCGAGCAAAGCCTGCCCCGACCTCCTCCATCTCTTCTGGCTTGGGGAAATGAATCACCTTGTGAACAATAGCCATCATGTCATCCACTACAATGTGGACTATTCTGCCAACTGTGGCTCTTGGTATGGCAAAGATGTCTGCTGTCACTCTGTATGAGGTGCCACATGCAAGCCAGTAGAGACAGACAGCCACCTCGATTTCGTTGCTCCATCCATGTGGCTTTTGCTGAGGCAACATCTGGACCAGCAGGTTGATGGTTTCTCTGGAGAACCTAAAGACTGGTTTTAGGTCAGCTTCAGAGAAAAACACTCTGAGTGTTGGCATGTAGTTATTTATTTGTACATACCTCTGAGAAGGTGTTTGATCCTGTGTTTTAAAAAGCACACACAATTACTTACAATCAATTAACATTCTAAAAGTATTTTTATTACTATCATTTTGGTATGGAAGCAAAGAGTGGGAAGCAAGGAAATAGTGATGGGCGATTCATGGACGATTCATACTGGATCGTTCATTTTCGCGCATGCACATTACTTCTATGACCCATTATACTGCTCGGTACTAGTATCTGAATCATTCAAATCGTTCATTTTTGCACACGCGCATTACTTCCATGATCCAGTATACTGCTCCGTACTAGTATCTGAATCGTTCATATTGTTCTTTTTGACGCATGCGCATTATTTCTATGATACAGTATACTGCTTGGTACTAGTATCTGCATCGTTCATATCGTTCTTTTTGGCGCAGGTGCATTACTTCTATGATTCAGTATACTGCTCGGTACTAGTATGTCATACTATTACATTGCCTGCTACTGGTACATGATTTGTTCATTTCGTTCTTTTTCGCACAGGCGCACTACTTCTATGATCCAGTATACTGCTCGGTACTACCTGGATCGTTCATATCGTTCATTTTGGGGCAGGCACATTATTCTATTATTCAATACAATGTAGTTATTGGATTTGCACATGTTTGCTCATCACTGTAGACTGACTTAACTAGTCCGAACAAATTACTAATTTGACAAATGCACCTTTATCATAGTTTACATATGGATCTGTTGATCCTATTACAGGAATATGTACAAAAGAAATATTTTAAGCTTTATGTTAATTTTTACGAAGTCATATGACGCTGGATATTTAAAATAATGGGTTTATACACACGTATGTATCCGTATTACTGCTTGGCCACTAAACGTCTTTGTTATAATGAATTGATTATACGGTAGGCTGTTACATTTTGCCTATGTGCACTGCCTCAAATGAACAAATGTTTAAATAATATAAAGTTCAGGCTGCGGGATGGAAATGAACAACACACTTGACAGCTACACTTATTTTATTCCCTCAAATGTAAAACTTTCTACCAGACGTCGTATGAGATTAGTTCATTATCTTAAATGTTTTTGGATTTGCGGAGGTGCATTACTTCTATGATCCATTATATGGTTAATTAATTTTGTTGTTTCCTTTTTGGCGAAGGCTTATTTCTATGAACCAGTACATACGGTAGGGATCAGTATATTGGTTCTTTTCGTTCATTTCGATCTGTGCATGCGCAAATGAACGAACGAGATTCAAATATACGATTCAGTAAAAAGAATCAAACTTCCCATCACTACAAGGAAAGGCCAACACAACGGTAAGTAAAAAAAAGGCTGTTTGACTCCTTCTAGTCTGGTTATATGTGATTGTCTAAATTATGTTGGCTACAGATGTATTAATAAACTTTACTTGATTTATTGTACAATGCTTTCCTGAGTTGTTTTATCTGCAAATGTGAGTGTGAAACTTTTTTGATACAGGTCTAAGGTAGTGCAGACAGAGCATACTGTAATTTAAGATACTCAGACAAGCTATTGCTATTCTATTTACCTAATCCCGATTTATTGGATAAAGAAACTATAAACTAGTCATTTTTCCTATTCATCCAGGGTTCTCCCCTAGGGTTTTGTGAGGAGGTGATGGTACTGGGGGGCACAATCAACATGATCAAATGTAGCTTGACTGATGTAATCAATTGTAATACTGAGTGATGGAAAATTTGCTGTATATTAACAAGGGGTACAGTATCCATGTTACACTGTTGAGAACCCTGTTTTATACCTTAACATTTCTATCTACTTGATCACATTGTTTGCCACTATAATTGAAGTTAAGTGCTGATTTAAGTCAACATTATAAGACAATGTACGTACATAGTCAGAGACAAACGCTAAAATAGCATATTGTCGTTCCATCTTTCTCCTCCTCATCCTGGTTTTCCTCATTTGTAGACGCCTCCTCAGCTCAGCAGCTTCCTCTTCTGCTTCTTGATAAAGTATACCCATGATGACTGCTAACATTGCCTGCTCCATCTTTGACCTAACAGTTATTTAACCTTAAGTATTTGATCTTCTCCAAACAGACTACTAATAGACTACTTTAACGACAAAAAATAGCCTGTCCGTTACCAGCGTTTTTTCCCACCGTTGGCTAGTGATGTACACAAACAGACAAACAACAGAAGCGGAATGAAAGGAGACAGGCGTTGCTTTATTGTTATGAATATGCATTACACTGTATTGTACATTTGTAGAGTAATTGAGCTGAGGGTAGGCTTGGGCGATAAAACCTGGCTGTTATCGTCAATTCTCGTTATATTTGGGTACTGCAGACGGTGTCTGTGCAGCCAGTGCGGGGGTATTATTGCGCAATACCAGCAAGAACACATCGTCTCAAACTGTCAGCAGCATTCTGTGTGCTCGTCACCTTGTGAGTTCATTCTTCCAAGAACAACTAGTAAGAGCGTTCTCCCCAAGTACACAAGTCCGTTCTTTGCATTCTTGGTATTGAGAAACAGCCTTATATTTGAATAGGGCAGCTCTACACTATGCAGTCCTTATTTTGTCATTTGGAATTGCAATAAGGACATGACAAGTTGTGCTTCTACAGTTTTTATCAATGTGCCTTTCTGGGTCTGTCTTTTCATTTAAATTGTGCATTTTAGTGTATGCTTTTGTGTGGAACAAAGAACCGCATAGTGTAGGGCAAAGCTGCCCAACCCTGTTTTTGGAGATCTACTGTGTTCTTTTCAACCCTAATTTATCACATTAATTTCTAATTTAGCTAAAAATTAAGCTAAAATAGGTTGACCTCAAGGAGGGTTGGAAAGAACTTACAGGACAGTAGATCTCCAGGAACAGATTTGGGTAGCTCTGGTGGAGGGAATTGTTATCCCATATGCCTTAAATTGATAATTACAGTATAATTACAGTATAATTACAGTAAGGTGGTCACTTCAAAGAAAATGTTGTTCCAATGTTATGTCCCGAAATTCTACAAATAGCACCTTTAACAACAAGTGTAGTCCTTTGCTCATTCGTAAAGAAGTAAATTCAGATTTTACTTCAGCTGAACTGTTGAATTGAGTCTGGACAGTGTTCATGCACTAACCTGCTTTGTTAAACATCATACTTGCTGACATTCACCAAAGCAGAACATTTCTCATTTCATCCCACAAAGATTTGCTGAAGAGAAACTGGCCCATCAAGGATATGGAACATCCCCTTCAAGATGCTGATCAACTGCTTTATTAAAGGTGTAATTTTTTCTGACATCTGTGTTATGGTTTGCGAATTGCAAGCAGCCACTCACTCACGGCCTACCCCTTGTCAAGAATAATAAGCTTTAATACGTAATAAATGCAGTCTTCGTGTACACGGTCTCCCTGAAAACCACGCAGGGTGAAACAGAGAGCACTGTTTCAGTCCCACATAGTTGTTCTTATAGTTGAGACCAAAGGCGTGGATTAGCCTTTGCCCTGTCTTTGCTGGTACTCTAGAACAGTCCTGTCCTATCAGGACATTCATTTGAAAGATGATTGGTTCTTCTGTGGCTAGGGTGTGATTACTTGTTGACACAGATAGCACTCAACTGTCTCAGTATATGGTTACTCAATATATTTCTATAGCCCACCCCTGCCCCAACCTGATTCACTCAGTACACAAAGAATGTGAAGACATCAACACATAATAGACCTTTGACACAGTTTGCAAAACCCTAACAGTCCCCCTTTTCACATAGCCTGGAAAAATCCAGACCCAGTGGTTTTTCGCTAAGCACCTATGGCGGAGCTAACTGGTAGATTAAACTCTTGCAAAAACAGCAAAACCGCCCTTCCTAAAAAGGAACAGTTCGAGCACCGTCTTCTGTCCCTCTTTTAGACAAAAAGCCAAGTCTAACTCGTTCATTGTAGTGGCCAAAGCCGTTTTAAACAACTGGTGTTATTGCGATCTTACAATGTTTACTAATGACTTCGAGGTCGCAGCGCTGGCGTCATCTGTTTAACACGCTTCTGGCACGCCTATATCAGA
>JACXGM010025791.1:0-15179 GCA_016801145.1 Umbra pygmaea | reverse complement strand
TAAAATACCTGTTTCAGTGAAGCAAGGTGCTCCACTTTAAAATACCTGTTTCAGTGAAGCAAGGTGCACATCACTTCGATCCAGACTCAGTCGGCTGGAAAGGAGCTCGTCTCTACTCTGAAAATGACAGATTAAATCAATCATGAGATGGCAGTTGGATTTGAATATATATATATAATATATTTATGAAATGGGGTCTCTATCAAAGTTGACACCTCTTACGTTGTCACCTCTCATTTCGTTTCTGTTTTCCATTCTAACAGGTGTCTGCAAACACTTAAAAAATACGTTTGATTTGGAAGTAGCATGGATCATTGGGTGGCTGAGAAATCACAAAAACTCTCTAAGCTAGCTCCACCCAGATATAAACATAGTATTTCTATTACACGACAGAATGATCTTAAAAACTAATTAATATGCATAAGATTAAAAAGGGAACTCATTCATCACCAACATCATCTAACACCTGACCACCTTATTGGACCTGCTTATAAGCTTTATTGAAAGGAGATTTAAAAAGTGTGAAGGTGATCTCTAATTGTTCAAAAAGAAAGATATGATTGAAACGGTAGAAAGCCTCCACTTGCCTCATCCCAGAAAACGGTCTGATCCCACTAACAGTTGCTACTGTCCGTTTGGAGACAGTTTGTCATGTCTGAGTAGAGCTGAGTGGTGTTGCACAGAGGTGGGCTGTGGCACCACCAAACTCCACAGACAGTGCCGGGTGGGATTGAATAATTTGGACCGGTGCCAGTGTTTCAGCCGTGACACTCTGGCCAGACACAACGTATTTTTTAATTACAGGGGAGCTACACTTCTGTTCGTTCTATCCTCTAAACCCTTTCTCAGGGTGTCAATGCTAAACTTGACATGATACATTGTTAAACATGCCTTAATGTCATTATACACTGGGCCAGCTGCAAGGGACTACAAGCTGGAGGAAGAATATGCTAACGCCAACACTTTTGTTTCTGTGTTGTGCAAAATGGACCTCTTTCTTGTGTCTGTACTCTATACGTGAATGAAGGAAGTTAGGTAAAGTGATGTGTTGTGTTATGCAACCTGTTTATTTTCTCAGTCTGTGTGTGTGCGTGGGCTTGTGTGGGTGTTCATTAAAATTCAGGGTTGCACCAAACTCCTTTTAATCCGCTTTAAATCTGCATAATGACTATTTTTCAACTGCTTAGCACACAGTTAGTTGTGGCTGAACAAGATCGAAACGGACAGATACCCTTCAGGGAGAGTTGATGGATGACGGGCATGTGGCTAATGCTAAGCTACGTCCTAGCTAACGCTACACTACCTCCTAGCTAATGCTACACTACCTCCTAGCTAATGTTACACTACGTTCTAGTGCTCCAGATTAACTTTCCGTCAGTGCTATTTCTGCCATTACATCAAACATCATTAGTAAACATGTTTTGGAAAGAACAGTTGCGTTAGATTTTAGAGAAAGCTCAGTGTAGATTCATTATCTCAATCGTGGAGGTAATTATTTTTTGTCAAAGGCTTGCTCGTGTGCAGTCTGTCTTCCTGTAATAGCCCCACATGGAAAAGTAATCTCGTCCATCAGGTCGCTGGCTGTTCAAGGTAAACTCACAAGTTTGTGTCATATGGTCAGTGCGCTAGCCCAGCGCTAGCTCTGGTGCTCCCTGAGCCATCACTTTGGAGGCCAAAGGTGTAATGGCAAGTCCATCATTGAGTGAGAGAAAAATGAGGCAAAGCTCCAATTCAGCAGGTTTGCAATCTGCCCAAATGGCTTTGATGTTGGAGACTGAAGAGGCACACAGTTGGGCGCCTTTTGTTTTGCTCTGTCTTGTTGTGATTTCCACAGTATTTTAACCCCTTTAGGTCAGGTAAAATTGCATGGTAAGTTCTTGGATCGGCAATTTTGTGTCTGTCTACAATACAATAAACCTCTAAATAGTGTGACATGTCTGTTGATAAAACGAATCAGAGGTAAGTTCCATTTTTAAAATCATTGCTTACTTAGATGTATTACTCCACAATTAAATACATACAGTAGGTTGTTCATAAATATGCCTGATTCCTAAGACCCCAATACAATTAAATACATACAGTAGGTTGTTCATAAATATACCTTATTCTTAAGACCCCAATACAATTGAATACATACAGTAGGTTGTTCATAAATATGCCTGATTCTTACGACCCCAATACAATTAAATACATACAGTAGGTTGTTCATAAATATGCCTGATTCTTACGACCCCAATACAATTAAATACATACAGTAGGTTGTTCATAAATATGCCTGATTCTTAAGACCCCAATACAATTAAATACATACAGTAGGTTGTTCATAAATATGCCTGATTCTTAAGCCCCCAATACAATTCTGTGATGTGATCATATTTAAATAGTAGTTGGCCATCCAGACAGAACTACATGGAGTCTTAGAATTTATATTCATCATGTGTGCATGCAGCCTTTACTAATGATGCATTTATTTAGCCAACAGGCCTGAGGTTCTGTTGTAGTACAGGGGTCAATGAGTTGGGAGGCCAGATTAATATGGTTTGCTACACTTCTATAGTAGCATAGAGGGAGAATTTCACACTACCTAATGAAAAAATACTTTTACATTTCATGGCAAATAATTAATTCTAAAACAAATTTGCCTGGAAGAGAAATGAGTCTAGATACAGTCATGGAATGCAATTTAAACGCAGCCCTCCAAAAGCCAGCTAAAAGAATGTCAATTATAAAAGCACCAGGCCTCATCCAAGCTGATAAGACTGGGGATTTGGTTCAAGTGTCATCCCAGGAATAATAAAAAAATATCTTTAGGATCCCTCTTTCTGAATGTAATTTTCATACCTGATCAATGAGTCACCGATCAAATCCTTGCGTCAATATAACCATCGTTAACAATTAACGATTAAAAACATCTGCAGTCTTCAGAGCTGAGGACCATCGGTAATATCGAAGCCGTTCTTTACTCACTGATCAATTGTCCTTCCAGCAGATGCCAGATGAACTTGACAGAGGTGATTAGAGTTAACAGTGTGGCGGGGGCAACTGTACACACGTGCGCACACACACACACACACAGTCTGCATGCCGCCGCGGAGGGGGTGCAATAGCAATCACTGCTGAACCAAGTTCCTAAGGGATTGAATGTGCAAAAGTATATCTGTATTGACTTGTTGTTCTGTCCCTCATTTGACTAGATGAAACTGTAGCAGCATCATCAGCATCTTAAGTGCTAGGTGATAACCCATCTTCTATTATACACAGATTATTTGCATAATTAACATAAGCAGGCAATCTTTTTACTGTGGCACAAATTGTTTCCTTGAGAGATGGGACTTGAGAGATGGGACACAGATGGATACACGAGAAAGGTAATGCATTGGAATAAATTAGCTTTGTATTATGTATTCTCCTGGCTTTTGTCTGGGCTTTAAACAAGTCATGCATCCCACACACTTTGGACTCAAAAATTATACTCAATATTTTAATAACTTGCAAGTCCTGCTGTTGTATACACCTGTATTATTACAGAAACATGTACTTTGTTGTAATTTTTAGGCCCTGCAGTACAGTCAGGTTAGATAATACATTTTATTAAAAGATAGACTGGAAGCATACTAAAACACTTTTAAAGATTTCATATTTAAATCATCACTCTATCTAATAAATCACTTCAATTATTACATATACATAAATTAAGACATACAAATATATTAATTAAAATATACTGATTTTATACATTACTGCCAAATCCTTTAGCCAGTTATCATGACGCTACCAGCCTTATAACCTCATTGATAGACTTCTGACTGAAAGAAAATGCCATCAAAGACTACACAGAACAGATGCACGTCACGAGAGACTGAAGAGGGAAGTTGTCATTGGTACACAAATATGTAAAATCTGTCATTGGTTTATTTATTGCAACAGTCCAAAAATATGCTTACTCAAATCCAATTTAGACAAGGTTCATGATGTATTTTTATTCCTTTACTGTTTGGAATCTGTAACTGCTGAATGCTATGTAAATCGTTCTTCAGTCTTACAATCCAAAATCACCTGAACATCCTGTTGGTTTTAAAAGTATGTATTTGGACAGTAAGTGATTATTTCCTGGTAAAAAACAACAATGTTGTGTAATATATAACACCTGTAATAAACATAAAAGTAAAGATTATACATGCTGTATTGAGGCTTACATCCACACAAACATAATACCCAACAAAGTTTGAAATAGACAAAACATGCTTCAACGTAGACTCACTGTAAATCGGGTGATTTGTTATATTTCCTACACAACATATTTCTCCCACCTGTTTTTCATTTTTTTTTAGTTTAATTCGTATTACCTGTTTATCATTAGGTCAGAATATGTCAAAATATCCATTCCAGCTAAAAATGCAAACATCCTTGGTATTAAAATTTAAAGAGCTCATTCACAAAAAATAAACGTAACAGAAAACAATTTTAAAATTTTTTGAATGTTAAAATATACGATAAACATAATTTGATGGCACCTGGCATTCACTTATACCGTGACACGGGTTCTGGGTAGGGTTAGCCTTTGCTAGGTTAGCCTTGCCTTTGCTAGGTTAGCCTTTGCTGGGTAGCCTTGCCTTTGCTAGGTTAGCATTTGGTGGGTAGGGTTAGCCTTTGCTGCCCTTTGGAGAAGGGAGCAGACATCTACTTGAAGAAGCTCTTTGTGTTACTAGATCAAACTTGTTTCTCCCCACACAGTTGGAATACAAGTGGATAAGGAACAATGTGCCAAAATGATCAGGAACATGTAATTCAACAGTCTGACTGATCACAAGGTCCTTCCTCATACACGTTTCCAGCAGCAAGCTAATTTGTTTTAGATATTTTTTATTACAGTTAAATGGCCCAAATAACTTGAGCTTAAATTTTTATCCTCAATCCAGTATTACATTCTCTGTCTATATGACAGACCCTTTTTCAAGCAGATTCCCTTTGTATTCATATCCAGAGACGACGTTTAGGACGGACTAAGGCATTGGTCTTGTGTGCTGTAATCCGTCCTGTAGACTGATGTGCTGCTTGACCGGTGTGGTGACCCTTTAGAGGCCTTCACGTGTGTAAAGCATTCAGAGAAAATGTGTTGTATGAATCAGAGTGTGACACACAGAGAAACACAGATGTTCATACAGTTGGGGTCAAAAGTTCTGAGAATGCATAAGTATTGTTTTCCACAAAGTTTGATGCTTCAGTGATCTTAGCTCTTTTTGTCAGTAGTTACTATGGAATACTGAAGTATAATTACAAGCAGTCCATAAGTGTCAAAGGCTTTTATTGACAATTACATTAAGTTGATGCAAAGAGTCAATATTTGCAGTGTTGACCCTTTATTTTCAAGACCTCTGCAATCCACCCTGACATACTGTCAATTAACTTCTGGGCCACATCCTGACTGATGGCAGCCCATTCCTGCATTATCAATGCTTGGAGTTTTTCAGGATTTGTGGGTTTTGGTTTGTCCACCCGCCTCTTGAGTATCAACCACACGTTCTCAATGCAATTAAGGTCAGGGGTGTTTCCTGGCCATAGACCCAAAATGTTGATGTTTTGTTCACCGAGCAGCTTAGTTATCACTTTCGCCTTATGGCAGAGTGCTCCATCATGCTGGAAAAGGCATTGTTTTTCACCAAACTGTTCTTGGATGGTTGGGAGAAGTTGCTCTCTGAGGATGTGTTGGTACCATTCTTTATTCAAGGCTGTGATCTGAGGCAATATTTTGAGTGAGCCCACTCCCTTGGCTGAGAAGCAACTCCATACATGAATGGTCTCAGGATGCTTTACTTTTGTCATGACACAGGACTGATGGTAGCGTGGACGGTGGAAAAATCTCTGTGTTGCTGACTGCTTCCCTCTCCTACTGTAGCTTAGGTGGTGGACTAACTGAACACGTGAGTTTTTCTTTTCACCTGGCAGCATTAGGTTACAGTTCTTGTTGTTTGTTTTCTCTTACTTTTTCGGGCACCACCCTTTTCTCATTGATTCTTTCTCTCGATTTCTTTGGCGAAAAAAACTAAAATAACATAGAAAGTGCAAAATGTAAATACGCTTTGGTTTCAACTGTAAAAACTCTTTTGACTGTAAAAAGCACTGTTTCACTCTGATTCACTCTGATTCACTCTGATTCACTCTGATTCACTCTGATTCACTGATTTACTCTGATTCACACTCCAATGAATTTCCTGAATTCGTAAGATAACAACACTTCAACCCATCGTGGTCTGCCTACAAGCATGCCCACAAACAGGATTACACAACATACAGACACACAACATGCCTACAAGCATGCCTACAAACAGGATTACACAACATACACACACACAACATGCCTACAAGCATGCCTACAAACAGGATTACACAACATACACACACACAACATGCCTACAAGCATGCCTACAAACAGGATTACACAACATACAGACACACAACATGCCTACAAGCATGCCTACAAACAGGATTACACAACATACAGACACACAACATGCCTACAAGCATGCCTACAAACAGGATTACACAACATACAGACACACAACATGCCTACAAGCATGCCCACAAACAGGATTACACAACATACACACACACAACATACACACACACACAACATACACACACAACATGCCTACAATCATACCCACAAACACAATTACACAACATACACACACACAGCATACACAAACACAACATACCCACACACAACATACACACACAACATGCCTACAAGCATACCAACAAACAGGATTCTCGGGGCAAATCTAGCAAGGCTATGTGGAGTTTCCCAAAGTACAGCCGATGGCATACAAGTGCAATGTTTTTTGTGGTTGCATGTAGCCAAGGTGGCTGTTATTTGACCCCGGTTCAGGAAAGCCCCCGTCTCTCCCGATGGCCAGTGTGCCTATGGCTGACCCATATTGTCTGCTGATCGGCAGTCAAACTATGACCTCTGCAGCTGCACAACACAACATACACACACACAACATACACACACACAACATACACACACAACATACACACACACACAACATACACACACACAACATACACACACACAACATACACACACACAACATACACACACACAACATACACACACATAACATACACTGTAAAAAGTAATACCTTTGTTTTACTTATAAAAATTGAGGTAAGAGTTTTCATTGGGCATTTTGTGTTGTGTTTACTTCAAGGCATTTTTAAGTAGAATGAACACTGTAATAATAGTTAACCTATAATTTAAGTTGCATTAAGTTAACATTATAAGTAAAATTACCCTAATCACATGTCAATTATCCAGCTTTCGTATACCACTCTTACAGTCACTTGAGGATTATTAATTATTAGCTAATTAGATAATCCAACTGCTATTACATCCAGCAGCTATAATACATCATCAGCAACCCACAGTGGTAAGCAGAACTGCAATGTTGGAACATGAATACGTATACAAGATCGCTAAACTACACTACATAGACGGGAACACTCTTCTCTGTAATGGTTTCAATGAATTAAACCACTTACAGTTTGTATTAGGTTTGAAAAGTAAAGATTATTATTATAATTTAATAGTCAAACGAATTAATCAATACATGAATGCATAAAGCAGAACATACATGAAAACAAACAATTCTTAAGCATGCTGGGAAATGGCAAAACGAGCAAATATAGGGGGGTTGTGTCTTTCTACATCTGATATAAACTTTTAAAATGAGTTTTGTAAAATCAATTTATAGTGAAGTCCATAGAAATCAATTTTATTATGAAAATATTCACACTTTTTACTTAGTGATAACTCAAAAAACAAAGAAAGAAAAATAGCTTTTATTAGCTAACATTAACTGCTGAACAGGACCCATGAGCAAATCATCATTTTAACGCGACTTTACATCACTAATCATTCGGCTAGAATTGCTTGACCCTAACTTGCCGTTTATTCAGGAATTGTTCAATTTTGAAAACTGTTGCCCACATGTCCCCTGAGATCAGATATCAAGAAAGTAATGACTACTTGTTTTTTATAACCTTAAAGCACTCACAGACATTCTACTCAGAGAAATTGTTTCATGTCAACTCACTTTTATAACATTTCATGTACACAACAATCACATAGTAATAACTACTCAAATAAACTTTGATAGTTTTATTTAAAATATGTTGTTGTGTATATACTGACTTATTATAAGTAAAGGCACTGTATATTTATACTTTTTAAGATTAAACAGATAAAATCAATGAAATCTAAACTATTTAAAGTATTTTAAACCTACATGGTTGGCATAGCAATCTTTACAGTGTACACACACACACAACATACACACAGTACATACACACACAACATACACACACACAACATACACACACACAACATACACACACACACAACATACACACACACAACATACACACAGACAACATACACACAGACACACACACGATTGACTAATCTTCCTCATTGCATATACCTCTCATTTCTTTAAATCTTTTACCCCAAAAAAACATGATTGACAAGTTCAAATACGTGGAAACATTAACATCTTACTGTTATTTCCATAACTGTCGCATTTCATTAATGTATGTTCTTCAGGGAGCAATGAAAGAATAAACTCATGTTACTGAACACGCTCTCTATTTATAGCCTAATTGCTTTTGGTTCAATAGCTAAAACGTAATTAATCACAGGTCGTGCTTGTAATGGAGGTTGAGGTGGAGTTTTGGACAAGGTAACGAGGGCCCACAGTCCAGGCAGCTTTGATGGGATAATAGGGGGCCAGGATATGATATCTCCAAACCTTCTTTAATGAATGCACCAGTAGCGGAAAACAGAGAAAGAAACAATGGTATCCCTAACTGGACTGTCTGTACCACTGGCAGCAAGAATAAGGAATATTATGGCAACAGAAAATTTCATTTGTTTGTATGTATACATGAGCATGTCCATTGTATCCTGGTTGGGTGGTTCTCTGATCTTTAAATCCATGTTGTTTTTCATATTCCCTCAAACCCAGTGTAAATCTCTCAGGGTTTTGATCACCCTAAAGATTACTTATAGACATGTAAGTTTATCAGGATCATCAGCCAGCCTGATAGTGTAAGCTCTGTATCTGAAACATCATGTCAGAATATCACATCTATTTTAAAGAACAAACACTATTAAAAGTCTAATAGAAACTTGAAATTAGCTTTTAAGTTTGTTTTTAATTTAATTAGATTATTATTTCTTCAGCATTGGCTAAGCTAGGGAGACATGTTTAGCCTTAAACCAATTGACTGTTTTGTTCCAAACACTGCATACATTTTGTCACTTCTCATTCAGTGGTCTCCAGCCGTGCTAACCAAAACACACCTGGCCTGTCACACAACACAGTGACCAGGACGTTCTTAACCATTGACCTCTGAACCCTAAGCTGCCTTAGAGGATCCGATGGCACTGTAACGGCCAAAACCCTGAAGGAAATAGAAAATAGAGGGATGAGAGGAAGAAAAAGGCATAATTGGGGGTGGGGGGTTACGAAAGCACAGCGACTTCTGAGGAGATTAGTCGTCTTCACCTTTACTGACATCGGAGATAGTCTTTCAGGATTGTAGGAACTGCCTGAGCTCAGCAGTTTGTTTTGTTCAGAGCGTCCTCCCTCAGGTTCAGGTTGCATGTCTGTCCCTAGCCACAGCTCATTGTCTACATGCCACATATTGAAGCCCTGCCGTGATTGACGAGACTAGGACAGTGCAGCCTCACGGTCATAGTCTTTACCTCAGTTTTTACTACTACTTGTTGTTTACGACTAGGCTGTGTTAACGTTTGTGTCTCTGGAGGACCAGGTAGCTGGAATTCAGACCCTTTGGCTGGATTTGTTGTAAATCCCATCAAAAGTGTTCTAAAATCATTGAACTAGTGTTTGATCCCACATCTTCTAGGGAATCAAGGAAATCTCACCAAAGCCCTTTTCCAAAAGGAACGCGATAACACCCTCGTTGCTGGCTTGCGTGGAACTTCAAGAAACACACAGTTGTTGTTCATCTTGAAAGCGTGGTTTGATTTGCCTCATCCGTGTCAGAACCCCGCTGTTCTGTTTATTGAATAGTGGGAAGACCTATCTCATGGCGGGGTGGGGCCGTCTCACTCACATCATTCAAATCCACCAATTGCTCTCTAGTTCTCTAGTGTAACTTGCTATTGGGAGGCTCGGGCTGGGTGTTTTCTAAAAAGCCAACAAGGAGACAAAATCCAGAAGGGTGCTTAGGCTTCAGACACAAATTAAATTCTTGTGACTAATTGTACATTTTAGCAGACACCCTTATTAAGAGTAACTTACAGTAAGTACATGGACATCTAATGGACAGCACAAAATGTATTTTCCTGACATGTTAATTTTTGGTAAAATCTGAGCTGCTTTCATTTGCCCACGTTTTAACATCATGTAATGATGAGGTAGGGTTATATTAGAGGTCAGTGTAACTGTTAAGTATACAGTTCCTTGCCAAAGTATTCGGCCCCCTTGAACATTTCGACCTTTTGCCACATTTCAGGCTTCAAACATAAGGATATAAAACTGTAATTTTTTGTGAAGAAGCAACAACAAGTGGGACACAATCATGAAGTGGAATGAAATTTACTGAATATTTCAAACTTTTTTAACAAATAAAAAACTGACAAATTGGGCAAGCAAAATTATATCAGCCCCTTTACTTTCAGTGCAGCAAACTCTCTCCAGAAGTTCAGTGAGGATCTCTGAATGATCCTATGTTGACCTAAATGACTAATGGTGATAAATAGAATCCACCTGTGTGTAATCAAGTCTCCGTATAAATGCACCTGCTCTGTGATATTCTCAGAGGTCCGTTGAAAGCACAGAGAGCATCATGAAAAACAAGGAACACACCAGGCAGGTCCAAGATACTGTTGTGGAGAAGTTCAAAGCCGAATTTGGATACAGAAAGATTTTCCAAGCTTTAAACATCCCAAGGAGCACTGTGCAAGCGATAATATTTAAATGGAAGGAGTATCAGACCACTGCAAATCTATCAAGACCCGGCCGTCCCTCTAAACTTTCAGTTCATACAGGGAGAAGACTGATCAGAGATGCAGCCAAGAGGCTCATGATCACTCTGGATGAACTGCAGAGATCTACAGCTGAGGTGGGCGAGTATGTCCATAGGACAACAATCAGTCATATACTGCACAAATCTGGCCTTTATGGAAGAGTGGCAAGAACAAAGCCATTTCTATCTTGCACGCCCAATTTTTCAGTTTTTTATTTGTTAAAAAAGTTTGAAATATCCAATTCAACAAGCTTCTGATGTGCATTTCTTCATGTTAAGGAAGAGCTAGAATGTGAGGGCGAGCTGACTAATCAGAAATTGAGCTGTTAAAGGTTCCTCCAGGAATCCTCCAAGAGAGCATGTTTCTGTTAATATCTCCAGAGTTCCTTGAAGCTCTCCTAATTCTAAGAGTGTATCAACCATGATTTATTGGTAGTAGATGTTAATTAATTTGTTATTGCTCACAATTATTTGTTCTGCCGGCAATGATTTTGGATGCTTGGCAATATTTTTCTTGTGTTTTTACTGACGTTGCGCCTTCTGCTGGTTTTGGGGGTTTCTTCAAAAAAGAGTTGTTTCCGGCGCATGGCTTACCGAATTACTCTCAACCCGTTACGGTTCAGTCTTCTGCTTTTTATGAATTATAACCTATAGTTGTAGTGTGTCTCCTTTGGAGCACTCAATGGTCAAAAAATAAGAAGTACATATGGTGTGATAACAAAGCTGCAGTTAATGTCATTAACTAAGATTGCTCTTTGGTTCCATTCATTAACAAATTGATTAGACGACTGATGTGGGCGATTTGCAAACTACAGTTATGTTCAATGTGCTTCGTGGGCTTGGTGTACGGAGATATACTGCACGTAGGTTATTCATTTGGTCACTCGGCATAACCCTTATTCTGAGTGAAAAGCAATTAATGCTTATAGTTATAAATGTGTGTACCAGCCACTGTGGGGGGTGAGTGCTTTTAATTATATTATATTTAATCTCCTACACAAGCTCACTATTACTTGTGAATTTGTGGGCTGTGGCATATTCAAATTTTACATTCAAGATATTACTTATATTCCTTGTCATTTATCGTGCTAATGCTGCTATTTGTCCTCTTCATTTCATGTACCAATGATGATCATGGACGAATGTGGCTATACAGTCTTTTTTGTCGATACTGGCTTCCTCACGACATGCCACTGGTTCTCGTCCGGATTCCAGAGCAATATAATTCTTAGTCCTTCAGCGTTGGAGCTTCCACGCTGCATCCATATAAATGTCTGTATCTACTCCGAAGTGCATGAACATTGTATTCCGACATTTACAGGTGTCATATGATTCCCAATCCGGTAGAGTCAGACAAGGACTGGCCACCCCCTTGAGTTCGGCTCCTCTCTAGGTTTCTTCCTAATTTTGCTACTTTTTCTTAGCCACAGTGTATCGACTGCCGCTTGCTCTTTGGGGTTTTAGGGCGGGAATTTGAAGGATGTAGGGTCCTCGAATGCTCAGAGTCTTTCGGCACTTAATAGTGTTATTTAAAACTGAAAAGCAAGAACATTTTGCACACCAAGAAATCAATTGTGTGTAAAATAACATATTGTGGAAAAAGTGAAGCGCTGTGAATTCTTACCGGATGCACTGTACATTTTTTTAATGGATCGAATTATTATCAGGTCCATTCTGAATGAAACTCTTTTAAAAATGGATTCATGCATACGGGGGTTAGGTAGGAAAGACGTTCTTGTATTTCAGAGGGGTTTTAACATTTGCAGTCTCTAGTATGAGGTAGGCCTACTTTGTAACGGTTATCGTGGTCTATATGTTATTTTCTATGGGGGAGAGTATTGCACATTGTTCACATGAAAATGGGAGGGTGGAGTCTAAATATTTTTCACACTGGGGAGGGCAGTGCTTTTTTATTAATTTAACAATTTCCGCTATGATTAAATTAGTTCTTCTAATCCTGGGGTACAATAAACAACGATCTGTCCCTTAGGGTAAATGCCTTGTTCAAGGACACAATGTAATTTGTCCCAATCTGGAATCAAGCCAGCAATTGTACTACTAGTCTGATTCCCTAAACACTGAGACATCTGAAACCCTCTGAGCCATCTGACTCATATACGGAGGTCTTGGCTCGTTAATGCACAGAACGCATTTTTTAAGTCATTAACCACAGGTTCATCGCCAACTCAGTGCTCGCTGCAATAGTTAGTCATGTGTGTTAACATGAGAGAATGGAGTTTCGGGATCAAATGCATTTGTCACAGATCCCTCCATGATCCAAGACGTTGTAATCTGTGAACCTCATCTGCGCTCATTGGTGTAGTGTGAGCGCTGCTTCGTCAACAAGACAACAGATACAAGAAAACATTTTGTGTAATGTAAGCGGTTCAGCGATTTTGTTAATTTAAAAGTTGTGTATTGGTGTAGCCTGTCATAAAATACTGTTCCACCTTTAAAACAAGTTTCAATTGGATGCATCGTATCTGCTGTGTCATGTCAAAATTCTTCACTTCCTAAAGGAGACAAGAGTGAGAAGGTGAAATGCCTTGATCTCCACCACAGCAAATTTCTGATCAAAGATGTGAGCATACCCTAGGTCACAAACGGGACCCAGCTCCGAAAACAGATCCGCTCAACAGGGACAAGGGTCACTCTGAGCTCTCTGTGTAGATTAGGGGAAGAGGGAACCTACATGGTGGGGTTACAGCAACTAATGCACCCACCCTGCGATGACCTGGTGCTCCTCCCCTTTCCTCCGTCTCCATGGCGGATTATATAACCATCACACCACGTCGCAGAAGTGAGACAGTACTGGCTGATTCATAAGTTACATTTGATGTTGGAGCAAAATACTTTTACACCGATGAGTTCTGTCAGTGATCAGTTACTTTAAGCTTTTTTACTTTTTACTTTATGACTGCCTAAAATATTTTCCTTCCGTGATGGATTAGGTTGGCCTCTGAGGGTGGATGAAGCACGGTGAGGCATGGACAGAGAGAGAGCTGCAGCTGCAGAGTTTAGGTCTGGGTAGCACACATGCTGTCTCTCTCTGAAGAGCAATAGCTCGGCCAGACACAAGCCAAACAACCCCAAGGGCCTTTTGCTTCACAGCCAAATGAAATTAAAACGACTTCACTCTGTTGCAAATGAAAAAAGGAAGCGCATGAGCGAGTTAGGCCCAGATAGGGGCGATGTCCTGCTGTCCAGAAACCGAGACGTATCCGTTCCCATACAGGCACAAAACACACCAACACACACGCACAGGCACATACACACGCACAGCCCCTTTCACCACACACACAGTATTTCTGTCCCTGCTTAATCTCTTTCTCTCTCTTTCTCTCTCTCTCTCTCTCTCTCTCTCTCTCTCTCTCTCTCTCTCTCTCTCTCTCTCTCTCTGTTTTTCTCTGTCTTTTAACCTCCCTCTTAGTCTCTCTTTCTCTCTCCCTCTCTCTCGCTTTCTCGTTGTCTCTCTCTCCCTCTCTCTCTCTCTCTTTGTCTCTCTCTCTCTCTCTCTCCTTCAATCTCTATCTCTGTCTCTCCCTCCAGTCCTGAACCTGACATTCCCGCTGGCCCTGACTCTTTGAAGTGTGCTGCTGTATCGGGCTCCTGTTACAGGGGCCGAGCCCAGAGAAAGCGGATCCGTGTGGTCTGTGCGGCTGGGCCCTGGCCCTGGGGTTAATCAGGAGCCTAGCACAGTGCTCCCTCTGTCCCATCCACACAGCTGTAACAAGACCAGAGCCAGATTGGAGGTTAAGGAAGACAGCACAGCCACCACTTTGAAGTTGACTGGCAGCACAGAAAGACTAACACTATAACTAATACAATATAGTGTAGACTGTGGAAAGGTTGTGTTGAGTGTGTAGAGCCTGTGTAATGGGTTTGTAGACTGTGTAGAGTCTGTCTGCAAAGGGTGTGTAAAGAGTGTGTGTAAATGGTGTGTAAATGGTGTATAGACTTTGTGTAGTGTCTGTCTGTAAATGGTGTTTAGAGAGTTTCGGTAAAGGTGGTTTAAAGTGTGTGTAAACATTGTGTGGAGAGTTTGTGTAAAGGTTGTGTATAGTGTGTTTAAAGCTTGTGTATAGTGTGTTTATAGGTTGTGTATAGTGTGTTTAAAG
>JACXGM010025788.1:0-15156 GCA_016801145.1 Umbra pygmaea | reverse complement strand
CTCCAAAATCTCCTGATAGCTAGCTGCATTGACCCTGCCCTTGATAAAACACAGTGGACCAACACCAGCAGCTGACATGGCACCCCAGGCCATCACTGACTGTGGGTACTTGACACTGGACTTCAGGCATTTTGGCATTTCCTTCTCCCCAGTCTTCCTCCAGACTCTGGCACCTTGATTTCCGAATGACATGCAAAATCTGTTGTTGTTTTGTTGTGCTGCTATTCTGTAGCCCAGGTCAGGCGCTTCTGCCGCTGTTTCTGGTTCAAAAGTGGCTTGACCTGGGGAATAAGGCACCTGTAGCCCATTTCCTGCACACGCCTGTGCACGGTGGCTCTGGATGTTTGTACTCCAGACTCAGTCCATTGCTTCCGCAGGTCATCCAAGGTCTGGAATCGGTCCTTCTCCACAATCTTCCTCAGGGTCCGGTCACCTCTTGTCGTTGTGCAGCGTTTTTTGCCACACTTTTTCCTTCCCACAGACTTCCCACTGAGGTGCCTTGATACAGCACTCTGGGAACAGCCTATTTGTTCAGAAATTTCTGTCTGTGTCTTACCCTCTTGCTTGAGGGTGTCAATGATGGCCTTCTGGACAGCAGTCAGGTCGGCAGTCTTACCCATGATTGCGGTTTTGAGTAATGAAACAGGCTGGGAGTTTTTAAAAGCCTCAGGAATCTTTTGCAGATGTTTAGAGTTAATTAGTTGATTAAGATGATTAGGTTAATAGCTCGTTTAGAGACCCTTTTCATGATATGCTAATTCTTTGAGATAGGAATTTTGGGTTTTCATGAGCTGTATGCCAAAATCATCAGTGTTAAAACAATAAATGACCTGAAATATTTCAGTTGGTGTGCAATGAATCTAAAATATATGAAAGTTAAATTTTTATCATTACATTATGGAAAATAATGAACTTTATCACAATATGCTAATTTTTTGAGAAGGACCTGTAGTCACCATTGCCAACAGCTGATTTACCTAAATTAATTGATTACTACATGAGTTGTCTATTACGAATCAATTGACTGCTACAGTGCCTTGCGAAAGTATTCGGCCCCCTTGAACATTTTGACCTATTGCCACATTTCAGGCTTCAAACATAAAGATATAAAACTGTAATTTTTTGTGAAGAAGCAACAACAAGTGGGACACAATCATGAAGTGGAACAAAATTTATTGGATATTTCAAACTATATTCACAAATAAAAAACTGACAAATTGGGCGAGCAAAATTATTCAGCCCCTTTACTTTCAGTGCAGCAAACTCTCTCCAGAAGTTCAGTGAGGATCTCTGAATGATCTAATGTTGACCTAAATGACTAATGTTGATAAATAGAATCCACCTGTGTGTAATCAAGTCTCAGTATAATTGCACCTGCTCTGTGATAGTCTCAGTGATCCGTTGAAGGCACAGAGAGGATCATGAAGACAAGGAACACACCAGGCAGGTCCGAGATACTGTTGTGGAGATTTTCAAAGCCGGATTTGGATACAGAAAGATTTCCCAAGCTTTAAACATCCCAAGGAGCACTGTGCAAGCGATAATATTGAAATGGTTGGAGTATCAGACCACTGCAAATCTACCAAGACCCGGCCGTCCCTCTAAACTTTCAGCTCATACAAGGAGAAGATGGATCAGAGATGCAGCCAAGAGGCCCATGATCACTCTGGATGAACTGCAGAGATCTACAGCTGAGGTGGGCAAGTCTGTCCATCGGACAACAATCAGTCATATACTGCACAAATCTGGCCTTTATGGAAGAGTGGCAAGAAGAAAGTCATTTCTGAAAGATATCCATAAAAAGTGTTGTTTGCCACAAGCCACCTGGGAGACACACCAAACATGTGGAAGAAGGTGCTCTGGTCAGATGAAACCAAAATCGAACTTTTTGGCAACAATGCAAAACGTTATGTTTGGCGTAAAAGCAACACAGCCCATCACCCTGAACACACCATCCCCACTGTCAAACATGGTGGTGGCAGCATCATGGTTTGGGCCTGCTTCTCTTCAGCAGGGACAGGGAAGATGGTTAAAATTGATGGGAAGATGGATGGAGCCAAATACAGGACCATTCTGGAAGAATGCAAAAGACCTGAGTCTGCAAAAGACCTGAGACTGGGACAGAGATTTGTCTTCCAACAAGACAATGATCCAAAACATAAAGCAAAATCTACAATGGAATGGTTCACAAATAAACATATCCAGGTGTTAGAATAGCAAAGTCAAAGTCCAGACCTGAATCTAATCGAGAATCTGTGGAAACTGAAAACTGCTGTTCACAAACGCTCTCCATCCAACCTCACTGAGCTCGAGCTGTTTTGCAAGGAGGAATGGCCAAAATTTTCAGTCTCTTGATGTGCAAAACGGATAGAGACATACCCCAAGCGACTTACAGCTGTAATTGCAGCAAAAGGTGGCGCTACAAAGTATTATCTTTGTGGGCTGAATAATTTTGCACGCCCAATTTGTCCGTTTTTTATTTGTTAATGTTTGTAATATCCAATAAATTTTGTTCCACTTCATGATTGTGTCCCACTTATTGTTGATTCTTCACAAAAAATTACAGTTTCATATCATTATGTTTGAAGCCTGAAATGTGGTAAAAGGTCGAAAAGTTCAAGGGGGCCGAATACTTTCACAAGGCACTGTAACTCCACATCGGATATATATGGAAAGCATTGCACACAACTTTTCCAAACTTACTGATCTACTCACCTAAATTAAATTTAAAGTTATAATATATTTGTTATTGGACTGAATAAGATTTTTAAAATGAAGACAAGCCACCTACTGTAGCTTGCTAAATGTTTCTATTTTACCAGCCAGCTACTGGAAGGTGTGTGCGTTTGGTCCAGGTATATGGTGTGATGTGCCTTGGTTAAACAGAAACAGTTGGCTAGCAAGTTACAGGTTCCGCTAGATATCCTGTCATGAAACTGAAAACATATTTTATCCTCATCTCTATTGGTTTTTAAAATGTGTTTTTAAACTGTTGGTAATCGCAATGATTGTACATTTTCTGGACACTTTTTTCAATTGATTTAAATATATTATTGTAAAGTACATTTTTGCTAGTAGTTTTAGTTGAAATCAAAAAATAGCTGTAGATAATGTTTAAAAAATAATTAGATTGACAATCAGTCAATCAACAACCACTGTTGGTGTTTCCGTCGTGCCATAGACTCCGAAGGAGTAACTCTACACTGTAAAAAATGCTTTGACTTGGCAAGTTTAGGAATGTTGCGCCAACTTTAGGAGTTAATGTCACTCCTATGTGGACTAAACTCCTAAAGTTGCCGCAACTTTCCTAAAGTTGTTGGTTGGAGAGAGAGAGGACCCGAAAGCAGGTGGATGCAGAATATACTTGTTCATATTTATTGACATACTATTCGAGAGAACACGATACTAGTTGCAGGGTACACAAATGGAGCGAGGCACACAGGATTATACTAATATAGTTTAGGTACACTTTACAGTGGTACGGAACACTGAAATAGCTACTAGAAACACATATACCTTACGCATGCATTACTTCAACTCCATGGACTCACTTTTCACAACAGAATATCCCATGTAGCTCCCGATAGTCTTTACAACGCTACGAACAACATGACAATATATCAATGAATTGCGCCCTCCTCTCCTTCACCTGGCCTGATATAGGGACCAACATTACCAGCTGGATGTACTATACTAATCAGGCGCAATCAGTCCCCACCAGTATCAGGTGAAAGAGGGGAAGGCACTACACAGCACACCATACTACACACACAATTAACCCAAAGCAGAGACACCATGCACATGCACTGAATTTAAACAAAAATGGATTAAACACAAATATATCTATACATAAGCAAGAGTCAAATCTCAGTTCATATGTCCACTCCAGCCCACCCAGGGCTGGATGTGACAGAGTCAAATAATTTTTACAGTGTATTCTAAAAATTTGTATTATTAGGGGTACTCCGGTACAGAGTAACCCTATCATAATTGGTGTTATTATTATTATTAGGGGTACTCTGAAGGCGTAGTACTATTGTAATTGTTTGTATTATTATTATTAGGGGTACTCTGAAGGCATTTTAGGGACCCTAAGGAGAGGGTTAAATCCTATGCATAGCCTATTCTTCTCATTTAAGATTTAGAAATCTCACCCCTGATTTTGCTTTGCCCACCCTATCGAACAATTAAAATCTGCCACAAAAATATCAAACTATAAATATTAATTTAGGGGTGGGAATGAGTGATGCGACTGTGCTACAAGAATACGCCAAATTTCTGTGATTTATCCGGCATAGGTTGTTAAACAAAAAATGGTAGCATTGTAACTGCACATCAATAGTAAGCTTTGCTGCGGATATTAAAAGGAAAGGCGTGGGGATTTCTTTTTACTGAAGACAATACTGGAGGTAAGACCATGCTACTTACCCATCAATGTTGTTTCAGTTATGGTGAAATAACAATTATTTCCATGAGGAAACAACTACATAAATCTGGCAATTAGCCATTATTTCATTACCTTCCTGCCAACTATTGTTATAGCAAAACTAAATTGAACAATCCAGCTTAATAAAGAAGGTGAAGGTGCAGTGGACTGATGAGGTATTTGGTCATAACAAGGGGTGTTATGCATGACGGCAAAAGAATTCAGTGTTCCAGGACAAACACTTGCTACCCACAGTAAAATTTGGTGGAGGTTCCATCATGCTGTGGGGCTGTGTGGCCAGTGCTGTACTGGGAATCTTGTTAAAGTTGAGGGTCACATGGATTCCAGTCAATATCAGCAGATACTTGAGAATAATGTAGAAGAATCATTCACAAAGTTGAAGTTGCGCGGGGGCTAAATATTTCAACAAGACAACGAACCAAAAGACTGCTCAAAATCGACTCTGGCATTTATGTAGAGGAACAAGTACAATGATCTGGAATGGCCATCCGAGTCTGCAGACTTGAATATCAATGAAAATCGTTGGGATGATTTGAAGCGGGCTGTCCATGCTCAGCAACCATCGAACTTAACTGGAGATGTTTTGCAAGGAGGAATGGTTTAAAATACCTTCATCCAGATTTCAGACACTCATTACAGGCTATAGGAAGCGTCTAGAGGCTGTTATTTCTGCTAAAGGAGGCTCAACTAAATATTAATGTGATATTTCTGTTGGGGTGCCCAAACGTAAGCACTTGTCAAATTTTCTTTTGATGCATATTGTACATTTTCTCTTAATCCAATGAACCTCATTTCACTACCAAAATACTACTGTGTCCTTCAGTTACAGTGCCTTGCGAAAGTATTCGGCCTGCTAAAACATTTCAACCTTTTGCCAAATTTCAGGCTTCAAACATGAAGATATAAAACTGTCATTTTTTTGTGAAGAAGCAACAACAAGTGGGACACAATCATGAAATGGAACGAAATTTATTGGATATTTCAAACTTATGTTATAAATAAAAAACTGACAATTTGGGCGAGCAAAATTATTCAGCCCCTTTACTTTCAGTGCAGCAAACTCTCTCCAGAAGATCAGTGAGGATCTCTGAATGATCCAATGTTGACCTAAATGACTAATGATGATAAATAGAATCCACCTGTGTGTAATCAAGTCTCCGTATAAATGCCCCTGCTCTGTGATAGTCTCAGAGATCCATTGAAAGCACAGAGAGCATCATGAAGAACAAGGAACACACCAGGCAGGTCCAAGATACTGTTGTGGAGAAGTTCAAAGCCGAATTTGGATACAGAAATATTTCCCAAGCTTTAAACATCCCAAGGAGCACTGTGCAAGCGATAATATTGAAATGGAAGGAGTATCAGACCACTGCAAATCTACCAAGACCCGGCCGTCCCTCTAAACTTTTAGCTCATACAAGGAGAAGACTGATCAGAGATTGCGCCAAGAGGCCCATGATCACTCTGGATGAACTGCAGAGATTTACAGCTGAGGTGGGCGAGTCTGTCCATAGAGAAAAGCAACACAGCTCTTCACCCTGAACACACCATCCCCATTGTCAAACATGGTGGTGGCAGCATCATGGTTTGGGCCTGCTTCTCTTCAACAGGGACAGGGAAGATGGCTAAAATTGATTGGAAGATGGATGAAGCCAAATACAGGACTATTCTGGAAGAAAAACTGATGGAGTCTGCAAAAGACCTGAGACTGGGATGGAGATTTGTCTTCCAACAAGACAATGATCCAAAACATAAAGCAAAATCTACAATGGAATGGTTCACAAATAAACATATCCAGGTGTTAGAAAGTCAAAGTCCAGACCTGAATCCAATTGAGAATCTGTGGAAAGAACTGAAAACTTCTGTTCACAAACGCTCTCCATCCAACCACACTGAGCTCGAGTTGTTTTGCAAGGAGGAATGGCCAAAAATTTCAGTCTCTCGATGTGCAAAACTGATAGAGACATACCCCAAGCGACTTACAGCTGTAATCGCAGCAAAAGGTGGCGCTACAAAGTATTAACTTAAGGGGGCTGAATAATTTTGCACACCCAATTTTACAGTTTTTTATTTGTTAAAAATGGTTGAAATACCCAATAAATTTTGTCCACTTCATGATTGTGTCCCACTTGTTGTTGATTCTTCACAAAAAAATACAGTTTCATATCTTTATGTTTGAAGCCTGAAATGTGGCAAAAGGTCGAAAAGTTGAAGGGGGACGAATTCTTTCGCAAGCCACTGTATTTGACAGATCATAATGAAATTGCTGATCCAAACATCCAATTATTTATAAATGAAAATCATGGAAATTATCAGGGGTGCCTAAACTTTTGCATTGGACTGTAGATATCTTTACTGTAGGTTTTGTGTGTAAAATGTAAATGTGTGTGTACTGCATAAATATACTGTAGAAAATGGCATTTCCCCCAGTTTTTCCATCCCAATTAATATTGTCCAATTCTCCTCTCACCTTGCCCTGTGTGTAAATCCTTAGCAGGTGCAAGGGTGCTCCCCCATGGTAAGATAGGCCAATGTGCACCTATCAAATTTGGACAACTGGAGACATGCCACTATCAGGATGCAAACACTTGCATCCTGATAGTGGCATCCTGATAGTGGCATGCCACTATCAGGATGCAAACACTTGTCACCCTGACTCAGTTGTGTTGTAAGACAGCAACATAGAACTCTGAGCCATGAGGCAGCCATTATGGAATATTATACATTGATCTTTAGACCAGAGGGAAGAGTGCCCCCTACTGGCCCTCCAACACCACTTCCAGCAGCACTGGTCTCCCATCCAGGGACTAACCAGGCCCAACCCTGCTTAGCTTTAAGCAGTGCAATACAGGGCTCTATGCTGCTGGCTATGCTGCACACAAGTCACTCCCTCTCTTCGCTGAAACCAGAGCAAAAAGGAGTGCAGTCTTAAGAGGCAGCAACCTCTAGAGGTTCCAAAGGAGGTTTCTAGCCTCCAGAACCCCTAACAGGTCCCATTTAGGGAGTCTCGTTCTCACCGTAGGGCGCAAGCGGCGCGCTCCTTTCAGGAAATGCGTGACCAGGGAGTGGGCGAAAACTGTAGATGATGAAGAACTCAAAATTGTGTTAACCTCACAGGTCTAAGGGGCCAACCTCACACGATGCACACCAGCTCTCAAAGAGCTTCCATCTGCATGCAACATTTTTAGCAGTGGAAACTGCACGTGCGGATTGAATCGTTTGAATAATATTCACAGGCAGACCGATGCGACTCAGTCTCTCTTGTTCAGGGCCCAGACCCGGAATGGTTTTGTTAGAACAAGTGGGGGAAAAAACAACCCCTGAGAGTTGAGGACCAATGCGTCCCGGCAGAATGGGATGCGTCATGGGGGTGCACAGAGCATCTCCCTCATTTCCAGAAACCGTGTAGCTCCTGGTCTATCCGGAACTATCAGGATCAGAGACAATTTCCCTTGTCGCAATCTCTGCATCAGGGGCAGGAGACGCCCCTAGTAAGGTGTTGCCTGATGGTCTCAGGGAGAACCAAAACGGGCAACGAGTGTTCTCCTTCAAGGCAAACAAGTCCGCTTGAGCACTGCCAAGCCGGTTCCAGAACATTTTCATCAGATCTGAGTGTATGGCGGGGGATTTCACCCCCCCTTGGTGATCTATGTAGGCCACCGTTGCGTGGCTGTCCGACTTTATGCGTGCGTCACGACTGTCGACTAGTGACGCAATGTGGCACAGAACCTAACGTGTGTGGCCGACATCAGATCTCAGAGTGACACAAAGCGTCTCGCTGTCGCAACCCTGGAGGGCCTGTAGCGCACAATCACTTGAATGAAAGATTGTTTCCTGTCCTGCGACAGGCGGACTCTATGTTCAAGGAGTTTAGTCAGGGACCCAAAGAAATCGCCATCTGGGAAGGCCATAGCGTGCTCTTTTCCAGATTCAGCAAAGCTCTGAGTCATCAGTTGTTCCATTGTCTCCACTGAGCAAGGCATAGCCTGTTCTGGGGATCTGACCAAGGCTAGAACGTATCTGAATGGCATTCTCCTTTATCCGTAAAATTTTCACTGGCAAGCGAAAAGGAGGAGACTCCAGTGACTTCAAGCAATCTCTACATGAAAGTAAGCAACTTTCAGGTCTATGCTCGTGAAGAAGTCGTCCTGCTGGACGCACTCTATTGAGTTTTTATCCTCAGCATGCGAAAACTCTCTTGGCAGACAGATCTGTTCAGGGCTCGAATAGATCTCATTCTCCCTGACTACTTTGGTACATGGAAGTAAAAGGAGTAAACCCTTCTCTCCTCGTCTCTGGAAGAAATCAGGAAGATCGCTGATCTCTGTAGAAATTATGCAAATTCTCCCTCCAGGGAAACCCTCTATGTCTGTGACGTCACGCGGGTTTCCCTGATTTTCTATAACACAGAGTATTTTCTATAACAAGTACCTTTAGCTTATTGACGTATTTACATAACTGATAACGTCGATTACGTCGACACATTGTCCCAGCTCAAGTGATAAGGGCCCGGTTTCCCGATAACATTGCCCGTACGACGGATTGAAGATGCACATATCCTTAAAATGGTCTTTGTTACGACGGACTTTTACAATCAGTTAAATTTAGGGTTGAAGAAATGGTTATATTGAACCAATGGGGTGCACTTTAGCCAATGACAATCATATCAAGCATCTTTGGGTCAATTGAAAGCACAGTAGAAACTCTAAGAATTATTTGTAATTGTAACATTATATATATATCACCCAGAAGTGATCCTTTGACATCCAAATCATTATTATTACAAAATCAAGGCCAAATCGAGCAATTGTTGGATCTAGTTTCAGGGTTAACCTGATCAACCAGACGCAACTATGCCCCAACACCAGAGGTCCAGATTCTCTGAGCTCTGCAGTATTATGCCTCAGGGGTTTTCTACATATTTGACTATATTATGGTCTGTAAGTGTATTCAGTCAGTGGCGATTAGTAACACGGGAATGTGATTTATTTTAGGTATTGGCAAGGAGCATGGTCTATTACATGCAATGTGGTGGAGCGATGAGGGTAAAGACGGTGGAGCTGAGGAAGGGCCTGCTCATGGTTGATTTTGAACACTTTTTCTTAATAATGTGTTATTGTAAGAACATTCTTACTCCTCAGTTTACAAATGCACTCACATTTACCTTTAATAATTCACTTATTGTATCATCTGTTTGTTTAATTTGTCTGATTACATTCGCCTAACTACAAACTATTTTGATTGTATGCATTTTCTTAATTTTATGACTCATTGCAATCAGTTCTTACATGTTGAGGGAGGCGCCATATCCCCAAAAGAGTTCAGTGCCTTTAACGATGGACTAATGAGTGGTCTGACCCACTCGTTAATTTACCAGCGATGTTACGTAGCACTTAAATAACAAAATAATGAGGCACTTACTTGCATCTTACGATCATCTTCGTGCTTTGGGAAACCAGGCCAAGGTCACTTATTTGTTAGGATCTCCATTTACATGGCAGTCTAGGTTTTAATTGGGCTCTAAATGAAAGGAAAGACCAAAAACCAGCTTACACTAGGCCCTCTGTTGAACCGGTTTGGCACCTGTGGTCTACTATGCTATGTATAGTATTTACGACCAAAAGCTATGCAATGGTTTTAACAAAATCATTTTAACAATATCTGTGTGCCAGTTTGAAGATTTGGGCCATCGGTATCATTTGGGGGGACAAAGTCTCATAGTGATTTTTGGCAAGGTATACACCCCTAGTACTAGAAAAATCATGATAGCAGTGCAGGTGTGGTAGCGAAACCACTTTTTTCAGCTCACGAAGTTACTAACCCCCTAAGATAAATTCCGTTTTTGAAATCTGGTGTATATCTGGTTTAGGCACATGGTAGGGAAGTTGTAAATAATCTATAATATGGTGCTTGGTATCGTTGGACAGGAGACCTTCTAGGCTTTCATTTAAGCCCAGAACTGCTTCTGTCTGACAAACACAGAGGTCACATGACTTCTTTAAACCAGATATAATACACATTTTCTCACAATTTCCGCCTAAACTTCTGCTTTCTTTTATCCATGGGGAATGAAGGAACATCAGGGACACAAAACTCAACAATGTCAATACTCAAGGCACTCTAATGATTCAGAAAATTTACAATATATCCATACTATTTATATGTGAGAGCCTTAAATTAGACTTATGCAGTCAGTACAAGTCTTCCAAATAGAATGGAGCCAATAGAATGGACAAATAGAACACCCTATTTGTGCAGGGCCTAATGGCCTATTTATTCATGTACAGTTGTATTAAAAAATATTTTTTTCAATAGTGTTGTCAACATAACATTTGTAAGTGGTTTAACAAAATGTTTCTGTCATGTATTTTGATATTCACCCACTTAAACGCCTTGTCTACCTTCCTCACACTGCGCCAGCTCGTGACAATACCATTTTCTGTTTCACATTAAAAGTTGTATAAGTATTTGTTTACTCACTACACTTATTTTTGACCCCTGCTATGACATGCATGATCATACAATGCAAAAACATGACAATAATGCATGGGGTGAATACTTACGTAAGGCACAGTACAATGGCTATATCCCCCAATCAGCAATTAGGTTCCTGTGTTTGACTGTCAGTTAGAATATCAGAAAGTACCTCATGCACGGAATGTTGATGGATTTTGACAGTTTGAAAAGGTAGTGTCAGTTTTATGAAAAGATTGTTGGTTCAGTTGACTGGTTATAACAACACTACCAACTATGCCAACTTAAATCAACTTCCATTTAGTTCCAGGGGTAGTAAATGTAACTACAAAATACTTCTTCTCTTGTGGTTGTGAATTGAAGGGAAATAGACAGAGGACAATTATACCTATAGCTTTTCCTGTAACAGTAGCTAATGTAAGCTTGGTGTTTTTTGCAGGCTAGCTATCTAGCAGCCTAGCTAGCTTGCAGGTTAAACAGTGTAACAGTAACAGCTACAGTGCAGGCTAGCTAAATTTCATTTTCCTTCTTTTATTCAACACAATTTTTTATTAACCTGTAATGTATACATAACCACCCTTGTGATATTCTTTTTAGTTATTGTGATGGTGGGATACTCTTGCATAATAGAACTGAGTAGAGGAGATTTCGATTTGGATTCAGAATGGACAGCCATTACAAAAAATCTGAAATGTGTATCGTACACCATGAAACATCAAAAGAAGATGAAATCTTTGGTCTTAAAGACTATGAATCCTGGAAAACATTGCTTGAGGCAGCCAAAGTGAGAAACTATGGCCCTATTACAGATGTTGCTAAAGACCTTGAAGAAGAAGTCCCAAGAATCCACTATCACAGAAAATGCTGGAGCCTCTTCACAATGAAAAGAGAATTAGAGACTCTGAAAAGGAAAGCTAGAGAAAACATTACAGATGAAGCTGGAGAGAATAGCTTACCAAAAAGACCAATTAGGAGATCTTCAGATGGAGAAAGAATATATCATCCAATCTGCATTTTTTGTAACAAAGAGAAGTTTGTAAAGGGCTCCAAGTCAAGGGAAAAACTCACACAAGCTGTAACATTAAATGCTGACCAAACACTAAGAGACTGTGCCACCCAAAAAAGAGATGAAAAGATTCTAGCAGTAACAAGCAGAGATGTAGTTGCTGCAGAGGCCCACTATCATCGTTCGTGCTATAAGGAGTACACAAGAATCAAGAAAAAGGAGCCCAAGAACCAAGATAATGATGCAGGAACATATGGTGAGGAAGAGTATAAAAGGATTGAAAGGGAAGCCTATAAAGACCTTTTCATGTATATCAGAACTGATATCATACCCAACAAAACAATTGTACAGGTCACTTCTTTGGTTACAAAACTCACATCATTTATGCTATCTGGTGGAGTTACAAGCCTGCGTGATTCAACAAAGAAGAACATTCGAAGGACACTTGAAAATGAGCTGGGAATTCTATCGATATATGTCCAGATGACAAGCCAAAATGCTGATGGTTCCTCAAAATGTTTCTAGAAGGGATGTTGTCTTGGAAAATCAAAATCTGCTGAGGGAACTCAATGTTTGGAGGGCCAAGTCAACCAATGTCAACAAGATCATAGATCAGACATCATCACATATCAGATCAGTCATTAAACAGGAGATGACTGTGAACCCCTGGCCATTCCATCCATCTGATGTGAAAGATAGTGGAAATATTACCGTACCAGATCAACTAGAACGGCTGCTTGTTGGACTGCTCACTGGAAATCCTGACACCAAATCTCAAACACAGAAGACCACTGCTTTTTTTGTGTTTGAAATGTGAGCTGCACCTAGAGACAATAGTTGTAGTCATGGATCAAGCGCTCTATGCAAAAGCCGCTGAGATAACCTGGAAGCACAGAGAATGGTTCTCCAATGTTCTTCTCAGGATGGGGACATTCCATACCATATGAATGCCTTAGCCATCATAGGAAAGCGGTTTAGGGATGCTGGTCTAAAGGACATATGCATAGAAGCTGGAGTTGTCGCAGAGGGGTCAGTCAATGGGGTCCTTGATGGTAAACACTATAATCGTACAGTCAGGGTCCACAAGTACATCTCAGAAGCACTGATGAGACTTGCATGGGAAGAGTTCTCAGCCTGGGTATAGAAAAATGCTCCAGAGAGGAGTGGGATAATCAAATCATTCTTGGAGGATGTGAAAGACATGACCAGTGACCTGAACCAAGAAAAGATTAACAATCTGCTGCAAAGTCCACTCTCAGTTGAGCTGATAACCCTGTGGACAGACTTTCTCGAACACCTCCGTCACAACAATGGAGTGCTCTCGGCATTCTGGATGTCATACATTGACATGGTAGAGGATGTAGTACTTGGCCTACTGCGTGCACCTCGTGAGGGGGACTGGGAGTTGCACCTCCACGCTATAAGAACCATGATCCCATGGTGCTTTGCCTATGATAAGATGAATTATGCCAGGTACATTTCTTGTGCATTTCTGTATGTTTGTATATTCTGCATCGATTCAATTTGTAAAGATTGCTAGCCAAAATATAAAAATCAATCTCTCTCTCATCTCTCAGGTACCTGTCCCCTTACTTTGCTCAGATGACCAACCTCCCAGAGAAGTATCCTTCTGTGTATGATGCCTTCAAGACAGGCCAGTTCTCAGTGCTGCTGTCAAATAACAACACATTTGGGAGGATTCCTGTAGACCAGGCTATTGAAGTCACAGTGAATAAAGACACACAGACTCCTGGAGGCACATCACGGTTTAGCCTGAAAGCTGGAGCGGTTAGGCGTTACTACCTAACAGCTGAGCATCGCAGTGCATTCCTAGGACAGTTAAGGGAGATGCTACAAGGCAACAAATCACAGCTTTCTCATTCAGAGCTACAGTCAACAAGAATCCAGAAAGATGAGGAAGCAGTTTCAGCAGTGGTTAGCCTCATATAATTCTGGATAAACCCATTTGACGGTGTATATCAATTAAAACATGCACAAACAGACAAAACACATTTTATACCAAACAGCAGTAGTCACATTAAATGCTTAATTTAATGTAAAAATGCACCGTGAGCATTCAATGTTGTTGTACATAGTATGGTGACAGTAAAATATATTCTTATTTGCAGAGAAGCGGGAACTCATTAGCATCTCTACGGCAAAGACAGCTCCCAAAGACATTGTCTCCGATCTAATGAAGGCATATGAGATTGGTGAGCAATGCTATGCAAACTTCAAGGATGAGAGACTAGACAAAGAAACACCAGCAAAGAAATTCCACGACCCAAATAAAACCAACAAGCTGAAAACATTCAATGATATGTGTAAGAAGTGAAATCAGTGGTAGGGCAGTCATCTTGAAAGCAGACAGGTCTCTGTTTGGACGCATCTTAGTGATGGCACAAGCACGTAGTCTTAACATGGAGGATATCCTTTCTCATCCTCTTGGTCCATTGCCCTGGGCACTCTCCACACCAGATGGATTGCTGAGAAAAACAAACAAAGCTACTTTGGCCACAGCCTTGCAGAAAAATGTAGCACTACAGGAGAAACACCCAGAAAACTCTGCCACAGTGAAAGGTGATGAAATGACTTTCAGAGATGTTGCCACAACAATTCTGGGTATGGCTTTGAGGGAAGGCAGTCAGAGTAGAAGAATAGATGTTGTGGTTGACACATACAAGCAGAACTCAATCAAGAATAGTGAACGATCTCTACGGGGTGAAGAGACTGGTCATGAGTTGCAGGATATCACAAGCACACCGATGGTGAGGCAGTGGAGGAGCTTCCTGACCAAAGTCAATAACAAAACTAGTCTCATTAGCTTTATAGTGAATGAATGGAGGAAGCCAGACTACAGAAAAAAAGCTACAGGGGAAGATTCTATATGCAACTGTGATTGACAAATGTTACAGAATCACATTTCAAGACAGTGAGGAGGTGTCAACTCTTCAATGTCAACAAGAAGAAGCAGATGGACGACTACTTATAAAGAGGGATACCAATTTATAGTTATCTGTTCAGAAGACACAGATGTCTTTATCATGTCTTTAGCATTCTGTGACAAGATTGAGGCCCAATTGTTCCTGAAGTGTGGCACAAGAACCTGTACAAGGCTGGTAGCTATCAGGAATGTTGCAGCCACTGTTGGCATGGACACTTGTAGGGCTCTCATTGGGTTACACGCCTACACAGGATGTGACACTGTAAGCGCTTTTGCAGGCAAAGG
>JACXGM010025787.1:0-15156 GCA_016801145.1 Umbra pygmaea | reverse complement strand
CAAAGATCAGTTCATTCAAATGCGCTACATGAACTGTTGGCCGCAGTATAAAGTAGCAGCCTAATCTGAACAGTGACTTTGGTTCCAATATTATAGATTCTGCTTTTGTGGGCTCCGCGGGTCATCGGGGCGACTTGCACCAGGGGGGACTTGCCAGGGACGGCTTGGACCCCGCCAAAACTGCTTGCAGTTCTAGTTTTTGTTATAACTACTGTAGAATGGTGACATTTGCTACACTCCTGAGTGTCTAAGCATTCTGTAGATATATAACATGTATATATAACCTAGAAATAGGACTTGTGAACTGTGATTGTTTGGACTTGTGAACCAGTTTTTGGGGGTGGTGGGGGGCAGAAATCTAACGGCGGCGGTAGAGTGCTCCCTAAGTAGTTAAGTCAATAGCGCAGCATATCATTGTTATTTTAACAGTAAATATGTCAAATGCACCTAGGCTTATGCACAACGCGTGCACACTATGCTTGTTGCACACACACAGGGAAGCGCAGCAGCACACGAACATGGAAAATATTACAAATAATAATATTACTGTGCAAATCCGCCGTCATAATCAGTGTTGGGCATAGTTACTTTTAGGATTACTTATGGATATGAACTCCATTTACCTGATAATTTTGTCTTAATTAGGCACTTCCCAAAACTTGTGAACTCATCAAGTAACTGAAAAGTAATCCTAAAAGTAACTTTGCCCAACACTGGTCATAATAGCAATGCGAGGAAGGTACAAACACGCCTGGCTCCTAAAGGGAATGGGAGATTTATCTCTGATTGGTTTATTGCATGTTACGCCCAAAACATACCTATGAATTAATGAAGACACTTAGTACAACCCTGTAAGACCATGCGCCTGGCGCATTGACCCTTTTTTCTGCCGTCAAATTTGCAAAAGTGGATGTGGACTCGCCCAAAGTGCACTTGCACCATGCGCTTCAGGCCATGTGCTTAGATTGTTAAAATAGGGCCCTCCTTGTCACAGTTAAGCTCACATAGCACAGCATTTGTGGTTCGACTGGTTGAGTCTGTTTTCCGAAGATGGCACCTTGCTGGATACACAAATGGTACTGTCTTTAAATTATATTTCTAATAAACTGTCTGTCCACTTACAAAGTTCTCAATGCTTTGGTTTGCATGTAGGGACCCTCATTATGCCAACGTGGAAGTGTGGTGCTATTTTGATTCTTGTTAGTGGTATATAAAAGCGATACATTTTTCCTTAATCCATGCCCACACAACTAGCGTTATAAGGTAATTATCAGTTTGCACTAAAACTGAGCACATTCGATTAGCATGAACACATATCGCAGAGAACGGTCGACTCAATACCAATGTGTTATTAACCCGTAGGTTCATTTTGCCCTGGAGTTGTCTTTTAGTTAAGTCCAATAATGTCTAATCTTGAACTGCTGCCACTATGTGGTAGTGTTGTAGTTCATGTCAGTGTTAACTAGTGTCTGTTGGACACTTAAATGTTAATGAGCTTTTTCTTTTCCACTAACGTTAAAACTAATAAATGCCAGTTTGTATCAACAGGTTACAATGTAACGGGGGCCAATCTAACCCTACCTAACATCTATCTTAGCAATGGCCGAGCTGAGGGAAAGGTTCCTAACACTTAGAGATAAATGCCGACCAACTCAGAACCTCATGCATAGCATGGAATTAATACAGAATATACATAAGTACAAATCCAATAAACAACTAAACATACTAATTCACTAAACAATACATGAGTCCATAGTCTCAGTACCTGGTCACACCTGCCATCTGCTTTTACAGTTTTGCAGAAGCTAACGCCGGACAAAGTGTAGAGTCATGATATTTCCATGGTCTTGTCTTAACATTGCATGTCTAGCCTCTGTTTTTTAACATAATATAGGATGTCATTTCTTGAAGTATTTAATTTTATGACTGTCAAATAAGTCTAAAATAATTAATGAATCAATGACATTAATTTTATTTTTGGAGAAATCAAGATTTGTTTAAATTATTTAGAGGAAGATTTTTTTAACTGAAAATCTCAAACTAGTGAGTGTGACACTTAACAGCCCCGCTGGCGCATGTTGTCACCACAACTAACGAGAGTCGCCATTTTTTTGTGTACTAATCGAATGACCAAGAAAAACAGCTCAATGCGGTTTCTACTACTTTACAATGTTTTTTCCCCATTTTTTCTCCCCTTCCAATTAGTCTTGTCCAATTTCCACTTACCTTGCCATCAGCAGCTCCACAACTCCTTCGACAGATATGGGATGGTGAGGGGTGCTCACATGGTTCATCCAACCACATGCCAATGAGCTGTCTGATTATTTTCACACTGCTCATCCGACACTGAAACCTTCAGTCAGATCAGGAACAGGAAGATTATGCTCTTTAACTATACTTCCGCGATTGAACTTATTGGCACCGAATCTGCTCACAGGAGTTGCTGGAGAGCGATTTGACAAAGTAGATAATTCAAATTATCTATCCTAAATCCCGGGCAGTGCTATGCCAATATGTGCTGCCTTGTGTTAAGGGTCCGGGCAAATTCATAGAAGCCATAATCAGGCAGTAGTGTATATGTATTTAAAAACAAACTTCTCAAAAAATGTATTTATTTTTGTTACAGTACATAGATAATAATCCAGTAGGCTCATGGCACTGGCAGCAAGACATTATCATAATAAACTCAATAAAAATAAGCACTTTTCAAAATAGTTTTAACAAAAAGGAAACAGGGAATATTTCAAATGGGTCCTGAAACTTTTCCTTGAATGCAGAGGGGGCTTGGAGGCAAAAAGGTTGAGAACCTTTGTGTTAAATGAGCTTTTTAATGTTAACTGTGAATGTTTTGCTTAACGCATGTTTTATTATGCAAGTGTTTTTATTTTTAATTTAATTCAATGTTGTACTTTTATTCTGTTACAGTTTTCCTACACTAAAAATGAATGCCCAGACCAAAGCGTTAAAACCGTACTGTTTGCATGCATGTCATACACACAAGCACCAAACGAATAAACACATTGTCGGCATTGCACTGTAAACACATTGTCGGCATTGCACTGTAAACAGTTCTGCAACACACGGTGAACAACACTTCACACAGTGTTGCAATTCACACTCGTTGGCTAATAATGAAACACTGTGCAGTCAGCACGTCCATTCAATAATCAAAATTTACACAACATTAGCAACACCCCTGCACACACGGTAAAACACTTAACCAGTAACTGAACACCAATCAGTCACATCTGTAGCACTATAAATAGAACTCAAGTACAGTATGAGCACCTGTTGTAAGACAATCACGAAAATGGAGGGGAAGGAGAAGACGAGGAAAAGACAGGGGAAGAGGGAGAGGAGAACGAGGAAGAGACTGGCGAAAACCAGACATTGGCGCTGAAACATCATCAGCAAAGGGCCATCGTGAACATCCCCGGGCAGCGCAGGGGCAACATCACCATGTGTGCCCTGATTAGTGTTCAGGGGGTCCTCCATCACCATTCCACCCTGGGTCCATACAACACTGCACACATACTGACATTTCTGGATGCACTACATGCCACGGTCAAACAGGACGGACCAGGGCAGCCCATGTTCGTTGTCAGCTGGGATAATGTCAGTTTCCTCCGGACTGCTCTGGTCCAGGACTGGTTCGCCAACCACTACCATTTCATGGTGCTGTACCTGCCCCCTTATTCCCAGTTTCTCAACCCGATCGAGGAATTCTTTTCGGCATAACAGTGGAAGTTCTTTGACCACCTGAAGCTTGGTTCCGGGAATAAAAATGGTTTACAAACTACAAACAATGGCAGTATCTTGAATACAGTTGACCAGTGTGTTGTGTCTACTCTGAGTGTTCATTGTGCATGTACAATGGGAAAAACTGTAAATGTTTTGGGCTGGTTTTTATTGTTGTATTATTGGTCACAACTCTTAAAGAGACATTTAAAAATGTGCTGTAATTCCTACACCGTTCACCAGAATTGAAGTGTAATTAAACTCAAATTACTTTAAGTCTGCAATTTCAGCTGATATTACAATTTTTATTTCAACTCCATTTGAAATAATATTATGTCAATGTCCAAATATTTATAGACCTAACTGGACGTATTGTAAAAAAATATAATTTCCCAAGTTAAGCCTAAAAGGAGCCTACTACACATTCTTAATGGGAAAATAACATCACAGTACATCATTATAATAGTGGTGAGATGGATTAATTTTATGGTAGATGGTAGCATTACCTGTTGATCAAAGAAGAGAGACAAAATTAGTTAGCTTGATTATCCTCAGCTTGTCTAAAGGCATAGATTACTGTAAGAAGCAGTGTTGGGCATAGTTACTTTTAGGATTACTTTTTAGTTACTTGATGAGTTCACAAGTTTTGGGAAGTCCCTAATTGAGACAAAATGATCAGGTAAATGGAGTTCATATCTTACTGGTGACAATGATTGATATTTTCTTTACTCTTTCTATTTGTTTTATAGGTCACTGTTAAGATATGAACTCCATTTACCTGATAATTTTGTCTTAATTAGGCACTTCCCAAAACTTGAGAACTCATCAAGTAACTAAAAAGTAATCCTAAAAGTAGCTATGCCCAACACTGGTAAGAAGTAATACAAACTGGCTGTTGTAGACAGTATATGAGGTTAGATTTAGAGGTGTGGGTTGAGAGACTGACCATGCAGCAGATGTGTATACCCATCATTAGGAGCTTGAACCTGGGTAGATCCTTGGTCCGGTTGGGGGTCATTGTTGGTGCTCTGTGGATGGATGTGCCTACAGGTAGAGAGACACTAATGAAAAACAGATCATATGGTATTGTATGAATTCATGTAATTAGAGTTAAAACTTGTGTTTACTCACAAGAATATTCTGTTAGAACAGGACCCTGTAAATAGAAATGTATAATATAACATCAGATAATTTCCGTTTTAAACTACTGTAATCAAGAGTTTTTTTCTAAACATGATATAAAAGTAGAATACATGTTAAAAGCCTCACTTTTGCCATTTTTACACTGACACAGCAGGACCAGGAGAATGATGAGTACAGCAAGAGCAACAACCAGACCCACAACCACTCCTACTAGGACTGGTGTAGAGGATCCATGATCTACAACTGGAGAGAGAATAACACAACACCATCACACTGATTATAAAGTAAATACACTCCTACTAGGACTGATGTAGAGGACCAAGGATCTACAACTGGAGAGAGAATAACATAACACCATCACACTGATTATAAAGTAAATACACTCCTACTAGGACTAATATAGAGGATCCAGGATCTACTACTGGAGAGAGAATAACATAAAACCATCACACTGACTATAAAGTAAATATACTCCTACTAGGACTGATGTAGAGGATCCAGGATCTACAACTGGAGAGAGAATAACACAACACCATCACACTGACATAAAGTAAATACACTCCTAGGACTGATGTAGAGGATCCAGGATCTACAACTGGAGAGAGAATAACACAACACCATCACACTGACTATAAAGTAAATACACTCCTACTAGGACTGATGTAGAGGATCAAGGATCTACAACTGGAGAGAGAATAAAATAACACCATCACACTGACTATAAAGTAAATATACTCCTACTAGGACTGATGTAGAGGATCCAGGATCTACAACTGGAGAGAGAATAACACAACACCATCACACTGACAAAGTAAATACACTCCTAGGACTGATGTAGAGGATCAAGGATCTACGACTGGAGAGAGAATAATACAACACCATCACACTGACTATAAAGTAAATACACTCCTACTAGGACTGATGTAGAGGATCAAGGATCTACAACTGGAGAGAGAATAACACAACACCATCACACTGACATAAAGTAAATACACTCCTAGGACTGATGTAGAGGATCAAGGATCTACGACTGGAGGGAGAATAATACAACACCATCACACTGACTATAAAGTAAATACACTCCTACTAGGACTGATGTAGAGGATCAAGTATCTGCGACTGGAGAGAGAATAACACAACACCATCACACTGACTATAAGGTAAATACACTCCTACTAGGACTGATATAGAGGATCCATGATCTACGACTGGAGAGAGAATAACACAACACCATCACACTGACTATAAAGTAAATACACTCCTACTAGGACTAATGTAGAGGATCCATGATCTACAACTGGAGAGAGAATAACATAACACCATCACAATGACTATAAAGTAAATACACTCCTACTAGGACTGATGTAGAGGATCCAGGATCTACGACTGGAGAGAGAATAACACAACACCATCACACTGACAATAAAGTAAATACACTCCTACTAGGACTGATGTAGAGGATCCATGATCTACAACTGGAGAGAGAATAACAACACCATCACACTGACTATAAAGTAAATACACTCCTACTAGGACTGATGTGGAGGATCCATGATCTACAACTGGAGAGAGAATAACAACACCATCACACTGACTATAAAGTAAATACACTCCTACTAGGACTGATGTAAAGGATCCAGGATCTACGACTGGAGAGAGAATAACACAACACCATCACACTGACTATAAAGTAAATACACTCCTATTAGGACCGATGTAGAGGATCCATGATCTACAACTGAGGGAATAACACAACATCATCACATTTTAAATTAAGTACATGGTCTTTAGTGTCAGAGCTGGTGTAATAGAATAAGACTCCGGTCTACAATTAGGATAACCAGGACGGCGTATTTAAACAGCTCACACACAGGATGATTAGATTCACCATTTATACTTCCATGATTTACTTTACAGGTGTCCGATCTGCACACAAGGAGTCACAGGAGGGTGACGTAGCAAGGTAGATAATTTGACTTTTACCATAATATTATGACAATTGACATGTGAAGTGAATAACACTCATAATGTCATTATCATGGCAACTGTCAGTGGGTGGGATATGTTAGGCAACGTGAACATTTTGTCCTCAAAGTTTATGTCTTAGAAGCAGGAAGATTAAGCTTTGAGTGATTAAGGATTTGAGTGACTTTGACAAGGGCCAAATTGTGATGGCTAGATGACTGGGTCAGAGCACCTCCAAAACTGCAGCTCTTGTGGGATGTTTGAAAAGTGATCCAAGAAGGAAAAGCAGTGAACTGGTGACAGGGTCATGACCTGCCAAGTATCACTGATGCACATGGGGAGTGAAGTCTCCCCATGTGGGACGATCCAACAGACCAGCTACTGTAGCTCAAATTGTTAAAAACATTAATGCTGGTTCTGATAGAAAGGTATCAGAACACACAGTGCCTCGACAGTTCAGAGCTGTGTTGGCAGCAAAAGGGACCTAAACATTAAGCTGGTGGTCATAATGTTACGGCTGATCAGTGTATCCTGGGCAGCGCTATGCCAAATTGCACAGATTCGTTCTGGAGGCCTGGGCACAGTCGAGGAACCCATGGTCAGGATCTAACCACTATCATGATGTAGCTTGTCCTGCAATGCAGCCACGTAAACCCCCTAAGCAACAGCTCTAACAGTAACTTGTCTTACCAATCAGATCAAATCAGTTTTTTTGCTATACCTGGATAATCCGGTAACTAGATAGCTAACAAGCTATTGTTAGTAGCTACCTGTTACTGTATCGGCTACCAGCAATCATCCTTAGCCTGCTCCAGTCAGCATATAGTTCACACAACTCTGGCTAGCCAGCCTGGGTAGTGCACCATCAATCCATTGCTTACTTGAATACCCTACTGGATAACTCTTTCCATCTCATCCACCAAAAAGAAACAATCTAGCTCTGAGTTGGACCTACCTCATGGCTAGCTGACGAATTGAGCTAACACCAAGGGATCCTGCACTGACAACCTGGAGTTCCACTGTTGTAATTCAACTGGCCTGCCGACATGATCCTACGATGCGGTCCTTCTACAGGCTTTCCAACGTGATGTTGTCACCAAGACCCTTCATCTAGCCGATAGTCTCGGCCTTCTAGCATCCGAAATACCATGCCCAGCAGCTAACCCTTTCCAGCGAATATACAGTGCTCCCTGAACCTCACCTCTTCAAGCTCCTCTCTGGCCTAGCTGCTTATAGGACCCTCTACTATCAAGAGGTCATCTGTTACAATCATCTGTAAGAAAAGCCTACAGAGTTCTGTTATCCTAAGTCTAAACCCAAACAGATTGAGCTACTACTCCTAAAAACCGATTTATCCTGAAATAAGTATCTAACTGTTGATGCATGTTACAGACCCACTTCAGCCCCCAGCGGTTTCCTAGATACATACCCTATGTGAATTGATTACCCCCCCCCCCCCACTTATCGACTGAGTTCGTATTGTTAGGTGACCTAAAAACATCCTGTGGCACACTGCTTTAGCCTAAACAAACCCCTCTGATGCAACTCTTCAAGGAAGTAAGAAACCAGTACACAATTTTAGTGAAATTTGCAGCCTGAAATTTGCAGCCTGTTGCACCAATTCTAAAAGAGTTCTGGTACACTTTAAAGTCCCTGAAGAAAGAGAGCCCCTCCTCCCAGCTATCCACTGCTCTATGGCTAGGTAACACTACCACCACCAAAAAGACTACTATACTCGAGCATGTCAATAGGCATGTTATCATGGCATGCCATGATTTCCACCTGGCAACCCCTTCACTTGCTAACGGCTCCACGACCTACGCAGCATGGTGCCCAAGTTAATGTTCTCAAAGAACAGCAAAATCTAGAACCTTACAAATCAGCCAAGCTAGATAACCTGGACCTCTTCTTTCTTAAAACTTTCTACAGCAATCATTGCAACCCCTTTTAGTAGCCTGTTCAATCTCTCTCGCACATCCTCGAAGATCACTATAGATTGGAAAGCTGCTGCCGTGATTCCCATTTTCAAATGAGGGGACACTCTTGCCTAGAGCCCGACCGATATATTCATTGACCTATATTATCGGTAAATATTAGCAGTTTACAGATATATTTGTATCGGTGGAAATACAAAAACTCTTCGAAATCCAGGTTAAGAAACAGATGACTGGCCATTTTGAATCCCATTGCACCCTCTCCGCTCAGCCCTAAATCACATTAAATACATTCTGAGGGAACTATTTTGTAAAACCGAAATATGTCAAATATGAACGTATGAGAGGGTCAATTACGTTTGTAGGGAACTAAATTGAACACTCGAATAACGTTCAATATGAACATTAGAAGATCATGACGTAGCATGTAAATAGCATCGTTTTTGCTAGGGCGGAGGTCGGGGATGGTGGATGGGCAAATAAATCCGCGACTTGCATGCCAGTGTTAGCGAGTTCAAATCCAGACCGGCACTTTGTGTGTGTTTTGTTCTACAATGCTTGCGACATGCAGACAGGCGATTGTCGGTTTTTGTAATGTTAACCCTAACCTTAATTCTAACCTTAACCTCAGTAATGTCATATCTAACCTTAACCGTTAGTAACCTCATGCCTAACCTTAACCGTTACTATCCTCCTACCTAACCTTGACTGTAAATGTTGCAATATAATTTCGAACGCTATGGAATGTATGGAATGTTCTCGCATAAATCGGCTAAACGAAATGTACCGGAGCAACGTAATTGAAGTACAAATATAGCCTAATAACAAAACGTGCAGTTCAACGTAAAAACACCCTAATAATGTTGGCATATAACGTAATTTAGGTTTTTAAAATAATTTCCTGAGAACGTAATTTGGGAGAAATTCTGAGATTTACGGTTGTCTCAGCTATGCAATCCCGTTTCCGAGCTACTCATGGGTGCAACTCTGCTATGCTTAAGTTCTTGAATGATATTAAAACCCCCATTGACAGGAGAAAATATTGTGCAGCCATCTTCATTGACCTGACCTGGTCAATCCTTTTATCATTGTAACAATATGGTTTACTGTGTTCTTAGGGTCTGTTTTATGGACCTGTAGCTGTCTCCATGTGGTGCCAAATGGTTTGATTGTTGGGCCAACCCTGTTCTCAATATATGGGACATATATATCAATGATGTCCCTTTACTGCTGGTGACTCTCTGATCCACCTCTGTGCAGATGACACCATTGTCCATACATGTGGACCTACAATGGACACTGTGCTAACAAACCTCTAAAAGAGCTTTAATGTCATACAACACTCCAATCATGGCCTACAACTGCTCTTAATCTCCAGCAAAACTAAATGCATGCTCTTCAACCGATTACTCCCCATGTCAGCCTGACTAGCTTCACCACTCTGGATGGGTCTAAACTAGAATATGTGGCCAACTACAAAGTATTAAGTGTCTGGTTAGACTGTTCACTTTCATTCCAAACCCACATTAACCATCTCCAATCCAAAATTACATCTAGGAGTGTCTTCCTATTCTGCAATAACGCCTCCATCACCAAAGCTGCCAAACAGACCCTGAAGAAAATCTCCATTCTAACAACCCTTGACTTCTGTGACATCATCTACAGACCTCTAACTCCATCCTGAGGGAATTATATGTGGCCTACCATAGCACCATCTGGTTTGTCACCAATGCCCAATTTAAAACCCGCCACTGCAACCTGTATTTTCTAGTGGGCTGGCCCTAACTACACACACAACACCATTGACTCACCCACCTACAACCTGCTCTCAAGCAGGTTCATCTCTCTAGTCAAATCAAAAATCCCATACCTTTTATGGCCGCCACCCATTCTAGTTCGCACCTGCTAATGACTGGAGTGTACTACAAAGATCTCTTAAACTCGAGAACACTGTCTCCCTCAGTGCTTTTAAAGAACAACTGTCCAACCACTTTACATGCTGACTCTCCTCCCTCACACACTATCTTTGTCCATTTTTGCCCTACTGCCTTACTTACACCCCATGGTGCATTTGCAAACACTCATCTGCACACTCATTTAGTTTGTTTCTTGCACTATTATCCTTTGCACAGTTATGTTCAAGTGTTACCCATTCCATTGTAATTGCTGTTACACTTTGTTTAGTAATTGATCTACCTCTAATTTAGACCTCAATTGCACTAACTGTACATTTACTTTACCATATACTTAGTAGCTGCTCCCTGTATTTTGATTTTTTGTGTACTTCATGTGTAACTTTATGTCGTCTTCCACCATTGTGCTTTATCTTGGCCAGGTCATTGTTGCAACTGAGAACCTGTTTTCAATTGGCCCACATGTTTGAATAAAAGTTAAATAACAAAAGAAATGATTTGAGTTTGAGCCTTGACTCTGCCATTTGTCTGTGCCCTTCCTCTCTGTCTCCCCCTACATGGCTCTCTATCTTCTGTTACACATACTGTAGTGTCAAAACACATTAAAACAATTACCCAAAAGAAATCTTTAAAAAAGTAGATAGAGGATACAAATTACGTTGTGGACACATTCCTGTAAGTGGAAGAAATATACAATGATTTGAGCTTAAACATCCTGACACACCTTTATAACAATGCCTTGATATTACCACTTCATAACACTTCACAGACTACCACTGATAGAAAGACATTGGCCCCTTAATAATCAAACGTGCGTAGAAACCAGTGTAGATCTGAGCGCAGAAATCTTACGACGAGACTCACGTGTGATTTACAAAACATTCATATCACTTCAATTCCAGCCTACGAATGAGCGGCTGTTGATAAATCAGACGGTTGAAAACAATCATACTTTAAATAACATGCCCACAAATATGCATGGATTAGAGGCCTTAGAATTTACGACATGGATAAGCAAAATCCGGCAAAGAAAATTATTTTCTCTGAGATAAAATAAAGAAGCTCAGGTCTCAGATGCAGGCCAACCACTTGTTTTATTTGGAAGCTTAAAATCAGGCGTCAATTGTTCAAGTAAAATGCGGTGTTGGCTGAGGTTACTGTTATAGTCAGTAACGAGAACCTGAAGTGTATTTCAAATAAATGTATTATTTTCACTAAACATTCCACGTTGTATTTTTTAAGTAGCTTTCTTACCCAATATAGCACTTAATATATTAAGATCCTGTCTCCTTCGTAGAGCCCCCAATGGTGGCTGATGTGGCCTCTGATCTTCATTGAATGGCACCGTTCTCCAGCGCAATATCGTGGAGAACCCTGCATGCCATAATCATGTTACAGGCCTGCTCTGGTGTGTATAGCAGTCCCCCACCCCACCCCGCTTACCCAAGACAGAGCCACCTGCAAGCGGTGTTAGGTACTCAGTCAGGGCATAAACTTTTTCACCAAGAGGAATCACATCCAACCGTTTCACCAAAGAACTATGTAGAACTATAATAATAATTGTACGAGGGCATAACTCTTTGAGGAGATGACTCCAGCCATGCAGTGCGCTCTCTGTTCCAATGTGGCAGTTTAGAAAAATAAAGAGACGCGCGTCCCACCCGGCCACCGAGCTACCATATTCAGAACAAACATCCTGGCATCACATATGATCTGAACGTTGATTGAATTAAAGTGTTTGCGATTGATAAATGCGTAATCATTCATGGATGGTGGCTACAGACGCAGTACAATCAATCGCCCAATTCGCCCCAATTGGAAACCCAGCAATCTCATAAAAATGTCTTTTAATCATAGTTTGAATATATCAGAAAGGCACTTCATAGCCGCCAAAACTGCTGGCATACTTCGACTATTGTTGGCTGTGATATACCAGACCTGTCCCTGATCTCTCGCTGAAAGGTCCCAATGTAGAGAGCGTGCATTAAGGTCCTCCAGATCTGCCATCGCTTCGACTACAGGACTGCTAAATCAATGATTGCTGGTTCAACAACTCACTGAACCAGGCGGTTATACCATGAACACCGCTAGTCACACTAGAGAATTTGCGTACACAAAGTCAGACCAGACGTGAGATTTTATCGCAGCCTACGATCACGTTGAAATTGATAAATCCCTTGCCTTGCTTAGGAATGGGCGTACGCCCGACGTACGCCTGTTTTATGTTGTATGCACGTTTCATAAAGGAGGGCCATTATGACCATTAATGTAATGTTAACACTAAATTACATATTACTGACTACCAGTAAAGGTACTAAATTCAAGTATGTTTTCTCACCTCTGACTATTACCCAGCTTCCAGGTGATTCTCCTTCATAGTATTTACACTTATAGAAACCTGTGTCTGACTTTGATATTGTAGGGATGGTCATCTTTCCTGTGGTCTCATTCCTGATGATGAGGACTCCATCTTTGTAGAACTCAACCTTAGAGATAAAGCTTGGTTCATTTCTAAATGTACAGTTCAGAGTCACAGAGTCTCCTTCAGTCACAGGATGAACAGGGCTCTCCAGGATCACACCATCATCTGTTTATCACAATATTTAATCAATAATGTAAATCGGGAATTATCATTGACAATACAGTTAATCAATTACTTAAGAAATGTTTATTTTAATATATACAAACAGTTGAACATGGTATAATGTTTAGAAGTTCAATGTTGTCCAATGGACCTACCATGTACTGTGATGTTGACAGCATTACTGTACTCTCCTGATCCAGACTCACACAGGTACACTCCACTGTCTCCTGTGTATGTGGAGGTGATTGTACATGTGAACCCTGTTATTGATCCTCTGTTAGAAGGACACCCTGACTTCACTCCTGTCTCTGTGTATCTCATCAGTCTCCATCCAGTAGAGTTCCCCTTCAGATCACAGCTCAGTGAGAGAGACTTAAATGTAAAGTGTTGAATTCTGTTGGGAATTATTCTGAGAAACACTGAAGAGTGATCTAAACAAAAAGAGACAGCATCAACGTTGATAGAGTGAGACAGTAAAACAGAGTCTTCAGGTTCAATGAGCCCCCCCTCCTTTAGCTATATTGTTAATGTATTTACCTCCTGTCCAGGTAAACTGAGGTTCACTGTAGTTTGTGTAATAGACTGGGTCTCCTCTCCCAGCTCTACACACATATCTTCCTGTGTGATTAGGACCAGCAGGGCTCAGAGTGTAAGACACTTCAGTAGTCCCATTACCAGTTAGGGACTCTACAGAGTAGGACTGGTCCAATAGAGAGGGTAACCCAGCTCTGTAGGGAACAGTCTTGTACCAGAAGAACCTCCAGCCTGTAGACGTCTCTTTAACTTCACAGCTCAGAGTCACTGAGTCTCCAGGGTTCAGCCACTGAGGAGAGATACTCAGGACAACCTTGGGTTTATCTGTAATGTAGTAGAAGGTTTCAAACTTTCAGTCTTAGTAAGAAATCTTCCACACTGTAAAACAGACCTACATTTTAGAAATGACATTTCATGGAGCTATCTTGTAAAACACAACTATCTAGACTATGAACATGACATGGGTGGTCACTGTAGCACCCCCTAACAGGTATCCTTTGTTTACACCCATTCAAGATTGTTCACACCCTCCTAAGCCTTAGGCCCATCCATCTTTGCCAGGGTATGGCAGTAACTGTTTATTGTTTTATCAAAAAAGGCAACAAGTTGATTTAGTCAATGTGAATTTCAAGCCAAAAAAAATGTAATCTTAGTGTATTATTTTTTAACCTTAATTTTCTAAACATGTCTGCATTCATGATAAACATGTCTGCGTCGATTCTTAATCTCTAATGTCAGGTACATCAAAACATATTTGTGACCTGCCACATACATCTAGACATTCGGATGAGATGCTTCTTTTTTTCTAAAATCACTTTATGGTAAATGGCATGTTGAATATGTAACGTTTCATTTTACCTGAATGAACTTTACCAAGTCTATTAAAAGTGCTCAGAAGCTACAGTGTGTTCATTTTTGGTTTCACCACCCTGATAAAGGTAAGAGATGAATTTCTAACTTACTCAAATTAAAACATTTGGCTTATGGTAGTATTGTTAACCCTTTAAACCAAAGTAGAATTCTAGAATGCAGCTAAAGAATATTAAAGGGATACTTCACCCTACAGCGATCTGGAGGGGCTAGTAGCTTCTCCCAGACATTAGTAGAACAGTGAGATATGTTTAATACATGCCTGGCTAGTGTAAAAGCAAGATTTGAAATTTCGCGGGGAATTTTCACACGCTGACGTCACCGTATGAGTCCAATTGACTTTGGAGATAGGAAAAATGAATATAGGCGTGTATTCGGTCGCAAAAATAAGCATCCCTGTAATACTGATCTGGCTTTCAAACCTACTCTCTTAAAGCCTCGGTTGTCCTTGATTTTTTAAGGTATAGCTTGTCTT
>JACXGM010025786.1:0-15157 GCA_016801145.1 Umbra pygmaea | reverse complement strand
AGATATTTTAATATTTTATATTAAGAAAACTAAATAGAATAACTAAATAAAAATAATATGGTTATTATTACGTGTGTGTTTGACGTATACAGATGCAGAGTCAGCTTTATTGTCTGCACCTCGTTCTCCTACTAATGACCCAGTGCTCTCAGTGTCAGGTAAGGAGAACATGGTCAGCTACCAAGGTAGTAAAAAACTACTTCAACAATGCAGTTAAGAAAATATGAATTCTAAGCTGGAACTTGTCATTGACATTAAATGTTCGTAATTGTTCCGTAATCAACGACAGCGTATATTGCATTTATCTATATCTATAAAAAATGTAGGGGGCCCAGAAATGTTGGTTTCCATAGGGCCCGGAATTTCTGGCGGCACCCCTGAGAATAAGCAATCATTACTTTTTTGCCATTATTTGCAGCACTCTTGAGTAGGAGACATGGCAGAATTAGAACAACTTAGGAAGCAGTTTCAGGAGATACAGGAGAGGTTCAATGACTAAGCCCAGGCACTGGTGCAAGCTAGGAGCGAACAAAGGGAGGCTCTGGCATTAGCTAGAGCAGTCATAGATCAGCAGAGAGAACAACCCCCCTACAGCTACTGTGTATATTCCCCGGGACCGCAAGGTTTCGGATTTCAGTGGTAAGCAAGGTGATGTGGATGTTGAAGAATGGATCTCATCGATTAAGTCTGTCCTCCAGGTCATGAAGGTCCCCATAGAGGACCAAGCAGAGTTTGTCAAGCAGCATCTTAAAGACGAAGCCAAACTTACAGTCATATATGTGGCAGAAGACAAAGGTAGGGATGCAGCGGGCATATTTGAAGCACTGCGTATGACTTATGGCGACAAAGCCCCTCTAGGCACCCGGCTCAAAGAATTCTATGACCGCAGGCAGGTAGCTGGAGAGACCATACGTTCCTATGCCTATGACCTCCAAGAGAAGCTAAGGCGGGTTCAACGCAGGGATGCTAAGCACGTCCCGGATGCTGATGGAATGTTAAAGGAACGGCTTGCTCTTGGGCTCAGGGATGACTTCTTGAGGAGAGACATCAAGAGAAGGTTAAAGGAAAATGAGAGTCTTACATTTGCTGAGCTAATGCAGGACGCCATCTCATGGTCTGAAGAGGAAGAGGTTCCTTCCTCTGTTGCACAGAGCAGTTCCCGCACCAAAGGCGCCGTTAATGCTACCAGGGCGGCAGATGAACCCACTTTACAGTTGACAATGGAGGCGCTACATGAAGCTGTACAAAAGATAGCCCTCCGTCAAGATGAATTGTTCCAGATGTTGGGTCGCCAAGGTGGGAAAGCAAGGAGCCCACCGTTGAAAAATGAAGAGGGGCAGTTTATCTGCTACACGTGTAATGAGCCTGGGCACACGAGCAGACGCTGTCCCCTGAAAAAGGGAACTATGGGCATAACAAGCCCTCCATTCCGAGGTGAGGAGCCACACGCAACTGTGGGAAGTAATCCCATACGGGTGGAATGCCCAAGTTCAAGCTCCCCTGTAGTTAGGAGCCACCTGGCGACTCAGCCCAATGGTGCCCCCGTTGCCCTGGGTGAAAGTGCCTTTGGAAACTGCTTGGTTGTGGAAGTAAGAATAGCAGGCGTCAGAACGGACTGCCTTTTGGACACGGGGTCGGAGGTGACCACAATTCGTGAATCTTACTTCCGAGAACATTTTGGAACAGCCACCTTGTCCTCAGCCAGCTGGGTCCAGCTCACCGCCGCCAACGGCCTGGAAATTCCCCTCCTAGGATGTCTGGAAGCGGAAGTAGAGTGTATGGGACAGACCGTTGGCAGAAAATGTATCTTCGTCCTCAAAGACGAGAGTCCAGACGTGGAAGAGATGAAAGGCCTCCCCGGTATCCTGGGGATGAATGTGCTTAGCAAACTGAAAGACCTCCTTGTGGCCACAGATGGCGTGAAGAAGACCAATAAGTACCGGGGGGCTGAGGCCAAAGTCCACAGGGTGCTGGCAAACATCCGAAAAGAGGCAAGGATATTCGGACAGAGTGACCGAATAGGCTATGTGAAAGTGGCTGGAAGAGAGACGGTCACCATTCCACCATACAGTGAACGTGTCCTGGAAGGGCGTTGTGGTCTGTCCTCAAAAGCCAGCTGCCAAGTGTTGGTAGAAGCCACTGCCGGAGTGAGCTTGCCAAAGAGCCTCCTAGTTGCAAATGTGCTCGCTACAGCCACTGATGGTCGTGTGCCCATCCGGGTGCTAAATTCCAGTATGAAGCCGGTGAAACTGAAACCAAGGTCACGGGTTGCAGTAGTGTATAAGCCACAGCAGGTGCTGCCAAAAGAACTTGTCGAGTTTGAAGAGAAAGTGGGGGAGCTGTATGTGAAGGCAGTTGAAACGGTCCTGACCCCGGCTGAGGGAGGAGAAGCAGAACAGTTACCTGTCCCAGTTCAAGTTAGCCTTGAAGGGCTCTCTCCCACCCAGTGCCATAAGCTTAAAGCCTTATTGGATAAGCATCAGGATGTGTTCTCCAAAAGTGATTCAGATTTTGGGTATACCACCTCGGTGACCCACAGTATACCAACGGGAGAGGCCCCGCCCATTAAACAGCGGCATCGCCGGGTCTCACCACAGGTCTTCCAACAGTTTAAGAAACACATTCAAGATCTGGTCTCCCAAGGAGTTCTTAAAGAGAGCTGTAGCCCCTGGGCCTCCCCTGCTGTGATTGTACTGAAGAAAGATGGCAGTGTGAGGTTTTGTTGCGACTACTGTAGGTTAAACCAAGTGACATGCAAAGACGCCTACCCACTGCCCAGGGTTGATGAATCGCTCGACTCATTAGGGAGGGCCCAGCTGTTTTCCACTCTGGATTTAACCTCTGGCTATTTTCAAATGGCCATGGATGAGGCAGACCGGGCTAAAACAGCAGTCACCACCCCATTTGGGTTGTTTGAGTGGTCGAGAATGCCTTTTGGGCTATGCAACGCCCCAGCCACGTTTCAACGACTAATGGGCGTGGTGCTTGGCGACCTGGCATTTGAGGTGCTACTCATCTATCTCGACGATGTCATAGTCTTCTCCAACGACTTTAATACCCATTGTGAGAGACTGGAACTCATGTTCAATAGGCTGTTGCAGCACGGCCTGAAACTGAAGCCCAGCAAGTGCCACATCCTGAGGGATGAAGTGAAGTTTCTTGGCCACATAATATCTGCTCAAGGCATCCAGGTGGATCGGGAGAAGGTACGAGCCCTGGAGACATGGGCAGCCCCTAAGTCAGTGAAAGAGGTGAGGCAAGACCTGGGATTTATGAGCTACTACAGAAGGTTTGTTCCCAGGTTTGCCCACCGAGCTCGGCCCCTCCATGCTCTAGTTGGCAAAGGGAGTAAAAATGGGCCTGCGGAGCCCTTCAGATGGAATGATGACTGCCAACAGGCTTTTGAAGAGCTGAAACGCAGCCTAATGGATGCACCAGTTCTTGCCTATCCTGACTTTGGCTTACCCTTCGTACTCCACCGATGGAAGTCTACAGGGCCTGGGGGCCATCCTAAGCCAACGGCAAGGGGGGGTTGAGTATGTCATTGCCTTTGCCAGCCGAGGTCTGCGGGGGGCTGAAAAAAATGACAAGAACTATAGTGCATTCAAATTAGAGCTGCTGGCCCTTAAATGGGCAATAACAGTAAAATTTAAGGAATATTTGATGTACTCCAAATTCACTGTTGTATCCGATCATAACCCGCTGCGCTACCTGGGATCCGCCAACCTAGGGGCAGTAGAACAACGCTGGGTTGCCCAGCTTGCAGAGTACAACTTTGAAGTCAGATACAGACCTGGGCGCCAAAATACGAATGCTGATATCCTGTCAAGAATCCCAGCAGCCACAGAGTCAGATGAGGAAGATTCAGGGAAAGACTTCATACGCCTGGGATCAGATGATGTGCGCGCCTGTCTCTGGCCGGGGTCAGAAGAGAAAACCGACATACTCAAGACGGAGCAGGCCATGCAGAGGGTAATAAAGGGGACGGTGAGTGGCTACAGCTGGCCAGAGATAGAACAGGAACAAAAGCAAGATCTTAGTGTCCAGCAGGTCCGTTTAGCTGTGTGGAACCACCGAAAGCCAACTTCGTCAGAACTAAGGGACATGGGCCCGATAGTGAGGCGGCTCGCCAAACAGTTTGAGCGGCTGAGCCTTCAGAAGGGAATCCTGTCTCGATCTGTCAGTAATCCAAGGGACGTGGAAGAAATCCGCCAGTTAGTTGTCCCAGAGAGCCTGCAGCGTCGAGTGTTCGAAAGTCAACATGAACACGGTGGACATTTTGCGGAACAGAGCACCCTTGAGCTCATGAGGCGGAGTTACTACTGGCCGACAATGACCAAAGATGTGCAGGCTTGGATTAAAGAATGTAGACGCTGTACTCTGGCAAAATACCTATTTCCCAAGATCAAGGCCCCCATGACTTGCACCAACATTACGGCGCCCCTTGAAGTTCTGGCAATGGACTACACCCTGCTTGAGAAATCCAATGGGGGGTATGAAAACGTGCTCGTTCTCAACGACATGTTCACTCGATTTACGGTCGCCGTGCCGACCAAGAATCAAACAGCATGCACCACAGCCAAGAACCTCGTAAAGCACTGGTTTGTCCATTATGGGTGCCCAGCATGACTGCATTCGGACCAGGGACGCTGCTTCGAGGCTAATGTGATAAAAGAGCTGTGCAAGATCTACAGAATAGGAAAGAGCCGCACTAGCCCTTACCAAAAAAAGTCACACATGTTTAAGCCATAGTCGTGTGTTAGAATAGATTATTTAGACTACAATGTATAGCCTTTGCTGGGCCAAAAGGTGGAAGGATTCTAGAACAATGTATTATATTTTTGGCATTGTATTTTGTGATTTCAGGGTCTAGTTAAAGTGTTGTAATTGTATGCCCTTTAATTAGAATGATATGTTATTACTTTAAACCAAGCTCTTTTTGCGACATTCCAAGTATATATCTCCAGTCGAGATATCAGAAAATCATTGTTATCTTATTATCTGCCTGCCCTCAGGTTCTGTTTTTATCAAACACACGCGCAAACCTTAGATCAAGCAGTCCAATGGTTCAGACTTGACTTCACTGAGTCGAGAGTCGGTCTTCAGCTGTCCTCGGAACCCGCCTGAAGAAGGTAACGTAGTTTGGCAGAGAAGCTCAGGCCGCAGCAGTTCAACCACCCAAAAGAGGGGCATTCCTGACAGGTATGCCAGAGCTGAGTTCAGGCTCTGATTGCCGCTGGTAGACGAGGATTCAGTGAATCGGGACCTGCTCCAAACACATGCCATTATAGTGCGCGGCTTGTGGCGATAGAGCCTGACATTCTGTAAAGTCGTAGCTATTGTGCTGAGGTATCCATGCTGTCATGTTACCTCTAGAGGTGTGAAATTAAAATAGTGGGTAAAATATTCAATTATCAAGGGAGGAGTCTAGGATCTACTGACAGGTCATATCAACAGAGAGCCAAAACAAAACATGGTTCTTCCATGTAATCAATTTTTACAGTCTTTCTAAAAATTATATTTACGTTTACGTATTTACGAATAAGTGTAAATATAATCAGAGGGATGTCAGTATTATACATTTTCAGCTGACTTTTAGTGCCAGCAGAGTTTGCCCTCCTAAACTTTGATAAAATAACAATGGTCTTGTGGGCTGTATACAGAAACGATCATATAGTAAATGTCCTATATGATATAAATGTCCCCCACCCACTGTATAAATTGTGTGTGTGTGTGTGTATGCTCGTGCGTGCGTGTGTGTTTGAATGTATGTGCTTGTTCTTTAGTGTTTATACTGTGACACTGCTTTCTTTCGTAGAATATGCCAGTTATTTTTAAGTAATATTTGTTATGAATTTGTAGGTTTGTAATTTACCTAAAAATTCTGTCCCGAATGTCCCGAATGTGTTTAAGCAGGAGCGACTGGAAAAAGCAGGCAGGCTGTAAATGCTGGTTCTGGCATTGGAGGCAACTTCCCATGCCCCCGCCATGATGGAAAACTCACTCCCTGGTGATGATGTTTTGGGAAAAGATGTAGCCCAGAAGCTCATAGCCAGAAGCCCGTAGTACTTTCAGGCTCCTCCCTCCCTAGTTTATGGAATAAAAAACATTAGTATTTTACCTAAACACAAACATCCCTATCAATAATAATAATAACAATAATAACTGATTATTTTGCAGTGGTCACTTTTTGCATCGCTGTATAAGTAACAGTTTTCTTATTTCAAAACCCCATGAATGTCTGAAAGGAATTCTGTCAATACGATCAATAATTTGCATGTTTACATAAAATATGATAAGAAGTTTACAAATACTTTGGCTGCATTATAAACAGACTAATCTAAATTGGTGTGTGTGTCCTTATCAGGGAGCAGAGATTAAGAGAAGCTTTGTTCACAGGATGAATGACAGGTTTATTGTGTGCATGATAAGAAGTACATGATGTCTTTCCAATTTGAGTTTGATACACAAAGAGGCTATATTTGATTAAAGTGGGCATTGAGGAGATTGCTGTCAAGTTACAGTCTTTAGTCACAGCTGGCCTAGTTCTGATTCCCTTTCTCATCACATCACTGATTATGTGCAAGGTACTCATTCTCAAGCCTAAATATGTTGTCATAGTATCATCATACAAAACACAATTCAATTACATATACAGTATATTGGCATCCATGATGATATTGATAGGAAACATTGCTAAAAAATCATCATTTTGTAATTTTGAGGAATTTATTGTATTATTTAATGTATTATTCTTGCTTGTGCATTCACATTTCGATGCCAAAACGACTAAGGGGAGAAATAGTGTGCGTCACAATACCCAGAAACCCTAGCTGCATCACATGATATATTGGTTCTTTGCACTATTCTACCATTTATTTCTGCCATAGAGGATTTCTATATTCAGTTTAGATAAGGTCTGTGTTCTGTGTAGGCTTACACTGACTCAGCAGTTTAAAACTGGTTCAATATCTCTAGAGAAATGTGACGATCTTTCAATATCTCTCTAATATTTTACCAAAAAAGAAATTGAATATAATACGAATATGTTAACAAATGTCAATTCGTTCCGCCGAAACATACATGATTAGCAAAATGCCAAGGTGGTGTAAGACTACACAAAACACAGACCTTATTTGAAGTAATCCTCTATGCCAGAAATGAATGGTGGAATAGCACAATGAAACAACATCACATTTTGCTGCAAGAGTTTGTGGAGATTATTCTCTCCATTCGTTTGCATGGCCAAACAGTAAAATGTTTATATGTGGGGTTTGGTGAACCGGTACTCCGATATAACATAATAATTCAGAGCATGTTTAAATTACAATTTCAGCAAATTATTCCAATTCTTTATTTAACATTTGAACATTTTATTTAAGTATGATACAGCTCACATATATTTGGGCTTATCAACTGACTGAATATACTGAAAATTAAAAATGTAAAAATATTTTTCATTTTATGACAGGCAAGTCGGTACACCTGGCAGAAAAGCCAATTTTTAAACATATTCTATCAACCAACTTGACTCTCATCTGAGCTACATGTGTCAGCAAGTTCTGGGGCTGGCATGTCTCTAGGGTCCTGATTTATGTGGAGAACCAATTCTGAAACTCTGTTGTGTATGATGTTGTAGGATCTTGGCCACATCTTCTTTCTTCTATGTCTGTAATGGATAAAAAAATTATTAGGGTTCCTTTATATTTTATAGGTCCACAAAGGTAGCCAGGCTGTACATATTTTGAAAAATATCAGTAGACAAACAGGTACCTGATGACAAATAAATACTTTTCATGTTAGATAAAAAGATAAAAAAGTAATAATATAAAACTGTCTGTCACGCATTTCTCGTAAATGTAAAGGAGAGAGACAAGAGCGAAGGATTTCCAAGAACCTAACCAATATTTATTAACACAGACTCAATGAAACAAAACAGCCACGAGGGGCTAAATGAAGAGCAATACGGTTACGACACATAACAGGAACAATGAACGACAAAGGCTAGAAAGACACACACACACTTAATACTAAAACAAATGAGGACTGACAGAAAACACCTGTAACATAATCAACACTGAAGGGGAACTATTGGAGAATGGAAAACTAAACCACCATGCTAGGCACTGAAAGGACACCAGGGGAAACCAAAACATAACACAGTGGGAAGCAAGCTCAAGACAGGACACACAGGGAGCAACTCAAAAAGAACAAAGTCCATGATCCAGCCCACACTGGGCCGGATGTGACAGTGTCTATAAGAATTTAAAAAAATAAAGCACATCATAGCCCTAGAACTGAATCTTAAATTTCAAGAAGACTAAACAATTGCCAAAAGAAATTTAAAATATCATAAAATAGTTAAATAATGGGCATGAGGCTAGCAACTGCAACTACACATGCTTTTCTTTACATTGACAAATAAACAAAATGTGCAACTAACAAAAATAATACTGCTGGCTTTATTCAAATCTCTAAAACTGACTGGCATACAGTACGATATATTTCAAAAAGGGTTCCCTTCTCCTCTCACATTGCTCTAAAACTATTCCACAATCTGAAGCTTGTGTGTCACCTTTCCTTCAATTCAGTAATTGCTGAAAACAAAAAACAAGCAGCAGGCCAAACAAAACAGTGCCACTTGTCTGTCCTACTCTGTACCTCATTAGTAATATGATGCTGTCTGGCAAAAAAAGAGTATGGCATTCTATATTATATTATAAATGTGTTTTATAGTACAGTGCATTATACAGTATACATGGCATACACACCCTGAGACAGAGGGGCGCTCATTTGTTTGCTGGGATGCTTCATTTGAATGGGTGCATTTGTCTGTTAGCGCTTCTCAATCTAAACATTATAAATATATAAATAGTGTATTTTGCCAGTAAAGGTGGTAGAGCTGTCAGAAAAGCAAATTTTTTAAAGAGATTATTTTGACCTTAAGATGTCAACATTGTGGCGTCAGAGAGCAGAGGTAAAATCTAACAGGGCATACATGTTTTCACACTTTGTTGTCTTTTTGCCAGATGACATAGCAAATTAGAGTTTTTATTTCCATGAACTTTGAATCACATCATTAATTCCATGATTTTATCAGGCTTTCAGGTCTAGTATTTAATTATGGCTAACTACAGTTGGAAAATAGGGGATGCTAATAAAATGCAATGGTTCATCCTTCTGAATCTTCTCAAAATTATTATAGGGTGTTTAGTCAGGTTATTCAGAAAACTTGTCTCAAACTAATTAGGACATTGAAACATTTTGTTTTAATAATGAATTACCTATAATGGATGATGAACAAAGTGTTTTACTTACATATTTAGAAATTATGCAAGAAAATAACATTTGACTTCAAGGTTAATGCTAAATTGGGGCATAAAACCTGAAGTAACAAGTTGACTCTAATTGTAACTACAAAATTAGAAACCTGTCATTTGTGTAAAATTGAGTAAATCAGCTTGTCACGATCCCTGCCCCTGAGCCCTGTTTCTTTGTTGTCTGTCTTGTTTTGTTCGGTTTTGCCTGTTCTAAGAGGAGTGGGTGGGGCCAAGCATTCCTCTACCTGCCAGCTAATTCACCTCACCTGTTCCCGATCACCAGTCACCCCTATTTTTCATACAGTGCTTATGTTGTCTGGTCTGCTTTTGGGTCCTCTCCTCAGAACCCTGACACAGCTGATAACTGGATATACTATAAAAGTAATTATTTTTCCTTCTAGCATAAAGTAGGTACAGTCCATTGGAATGTATTTCCAGCATAAAAGATGTGCCTTTCATTGCTTGAGGTTATACAGGTTCTTCCAACTGAGCAGAAAAGACAGAAATCTTTTCAACATTGTTCAGTGCATTCTATTCACTACAGTGGCTTATTGTTGATCCCTCTTAAGAAAAGCAATATTCATCCATATGTGGGATACCGCCATATTCTTTCTGTAATGGGGAAAGAAGATCTCTTTTACAGGGCACTTCAACTTCTATTTCAGCAACAACTCACAATACAATGTGTTTGCCTCATTGAGTACCGTGCAACCCAGAGGGCAAAGGACAAGTGTTCACCATTTGGAGTTCATTCTGCTGCAGGTCCTCTGTGGGCACTGTCTATATGCAGAAATGAGCAGCTGACAAAGAGAAAACAATATTCAGGATATGTACTTGCATTTACAACCCCAATTCCTAAGAAGTTTTCAGAGCATGGAAAATGCCAAAAATAAACAAAAAGAGTCTCTTTAAAATTCAATTTATTGTAAAAAAGCCTTAGGAAATGTGTAAAATTGAAATGTATGAGCAAATGTTTAGTCAGATTTATTTGTTGTGCAGTCTTGTGTTTGTGTTTCATCAAAGTGTGTTGAATGTTCTCTTTCGTATGGAAGATATACATATTTGCCAACCATACAACCATTAAGAGGTTGTTTGTGAGCAACGTGTTTTGTTATTTGAGTCCGTCTACTTACCCAGAAAGATTCATTGTAACATCATTTTGTCGTCCAGAGAATCAGAAAGTTTCGATAAAACTCTAGCTTTTCAGATCTATAAATATTGTACCGCTGAAACAACTGCCTATGGGGTACCACCCCTGCCCCCCAAACACACAGTTAGTATTTTTCCGTACAACATTATAGCTGACTAAAATTTTAACTTTCACCATTAATTCATGTGAAATCTATCTGCACGTCCCTCGCCATTCCACAGATCTGACCAAGGAGTTGCGGAGAAAGTGAGAATTGGGAATGAAGTAATATGGCAGAAAAAAATAATCTTACTAGTGTTTACAAGAAAAAAAGCAAAACAGCTGTAGGCTGCTAATGTCAAAACAACAAATACCAGTTATACAAACGCCAAATTATCTAAACCAAGATTACTAACTTTTGAATCCAGGCCAGCATAACGTGACACTAAGATTTGATGACAAAAAGCATACTGTCAAATGTAGGTTCTAGCTAGCTGAATACTAGCCTCAGCTTGACATAGACAAGTGCATAAACAACTGCCAATATTTGGGCCCCACATTCCATCAGAACAGAAGCCTAAGGGACACTAATGAAAAATGTGTACTAAAATAAAAATGACTTTCAAGTTAGAACCACACCTGTGGGTATGTATGTGAAAAAACACATAATGATAAAGAAAAACTTTTAACAGAAAAATATGACATACCTGTGGTATGACAAAACACACAGTTTACTGTTCTAATTACAATATATTAGTCTCAGGATTATAAGAGCAAGAGTATAGTAATTTATACATTGTGTCATACAGTACTTCACTGTTTTTGTTGTCAATTAAGTGTGTGTGAATAAGCTACCCAGGTAGCAGACATAGTTGGCCCACATCTGGCGTGAAGCTGGCACAGGTGGCATTCAGTCGGGACTGGCCTACAGCATGTGAACCGAACATGGCCCAGGTGTGGCAGAGGTGGCACTGGCTTTAAGAAGGCAAACAACATGTGGGCCAGTTACTGACGAAAGTATTTGGCCCAAATACCTCTGGGCCACATACGTATGGCCGGTCTTGTCCCACAGTCAAATGAGATAAGTAAATAATTAGTCAGCAAAAAACTAAAGATCTAACCAAAAGAATAATTATTATATTTAGGATGTTTCAAATCTAAATTCAGGTAAATTGTTAAGACTCTACAGCACACAGAAGTAATGATTAATTTTTTTCTGATCTGGTCCAGAGGTGCACTCACTACAAAAATTGGGTTGTCAGAACTATTTACATTTTGACAAGATTCAAACATTTGATTATGACTTGGATACAATTTTTTATTTAATTTTAAAGACCATTGTTTTAAAACATAATGCTTGCGCATGTGATAGACCATTGGTCCTAATAGTTTAATCTGGGATAGAGAATGAATCAAATAATATTGTTTGGGTGTGATGTTCTTAGGCAAAATCATAAGTATAGATTGTTAAATCCACATTTGTTAAGCACAAAAATACTGTAAATATTACTGTAATACAATAATGTTATTCAAAGATATTGAAATTTGTTAAAACATAATGCACTTGAAATCATATTTGAGCCAATTTCAAGAACGAAAGGATATTTCGTTTATAGAGCTCAACAGTCCCGCCCCTCATCCGAGATAGCTAGGGTTCCGGAAGTAAATTTCCCATTCATTTCTCCCGTTGACTTCTGGAAAAATCGGTATATAAGGAGTTTTAGACCATGCGTTAGGCTAACCAGCTACGACGTGACTCATAAGCATACAAAATATAATTTCGAGTAAAAAAAATGAACCGCAAATCCCAAAAAAGTCAAAGGTACAAGACTGTGTACATATTTTTTATTCCGAGTAAAGGAACTACTCATCCCATAAAACATTGCGAGTGATATCTTTCCGCCTTTACATTACTTAAAATTTCCTAACTTTGGCTAATTTCACTTACACAATGTCATCCTTGAAATATTATGTAATCTACAGCTCATTAAATGTATTTACAGTTCTCTAACTATCCATAATTTTTGCTACGACACAGGCGTACGACTCGGGCAGCCTGCCAGAGTTGGAAACGCAAAGCTTTTTTGCGGGCTCAGTAAACATTTCCATGGTAACCGCTAGTTTGTCTCCATGACATCATGGATTTCCACCAATCAGGGGCATCACTGCTGGTTTAGGATTGTGGGTAATGAAGTACTTATCCAAGACATCGCGAATAAAATACATTTATCTCAAAACAAGGTTGGTGCCCCATGTACTTTTGGCGTCTATATGAGCACATACAATCGCTTAGTCATGTTGTAGCTGGTTTTAAGTCTACCATCGACGGTTACGATTTTATAGTTTATTTTCGAATTTTCAATGGAGAAAATGTATTGTATTCTTACTTCCGGAGTCGGCTGTAGGTGGGACTGTTGAGGTCTATTTGTTCTGTGCAGCTATGTGACTGACCTCTTACTCCGGTACAGTAGGTGGCAGTATATGCACCTTTTAGGCGGTTGCGATCTGCCAGTAAAACTAAAGAAGAGAAATCTGTGTGGCAGTTTTTTCACTCTCCAGTCTGACAGAACGTTCGAGTAGGCCTAATGGATGGAGTCGGCAAAGTTGCAATTGCTACCTTCAGGAGTAAGTAACACCTTATATTATAACGTTACTAAATAAATAATTTTATTTATGTTGCGTTTTTCAATGAATTTTCCATGGTTTAAGTTCGCTTTCTGTAACTTTAGCTGAACGTTAGCTAACTTACCTAGCTAGCTAGCTAGCCAGATAGGGAACATTAACACCTTCCAGAACACAATCTCAAACATTTGCTAGCAAGGGCAAACAGCTATTTAGCTGTCTTTAACCTTTAGCTAGCTACAAGCAGAGTTGGGTAAATTACTTTCACATTTTTGAAGTAATCTGATTACTGTAGTCAATTTACAATTGTAAAAATAACTTTTAAAAAGTAACTTACCCAACTATGGCTACAAGTGACCCTAAAAGTTAAGAAACCACTGAAAATCTTTATTAAATCGGCAGTGTCCAGTCGTTCCAGTTCAAAACGGTTTGGGACAGGTGTATAACTATAAGACAGAAAAATATAAGTTGCTCAGAATTATTATTATATTGTACCAATATAGTTCAACACAAGGAAGATATTGATGGTCAATCAAAAATGTATAAACACTGAATGATCCAAAATACAAGCGCATCAATATAAAGTCTTAGCCAAATGAGTGTACATTTTTCAAAATGAACAAACTTAATTATAATTAGATCCATTTGTGTGTCCTCTTTCTTAAGTGTACACATCTGCATTTCAAAGGGGGACACTGAGCATATTGAAATCCAAGGTTCATCAGCAGTTGAATGCTGTGACGTGCCATGTAGGATGAGCCCAGCACTTCAAAAGTTTCTAAATCATCCATCCCAAGATGGGAGCGGCAACGACTTGGAACAGAGAGCACTATCACCCTTTTACTCTAAGTTTCAGTGTTTTGGTGTGATGAAGCAAGCTATGAAGCCTCCAAGAACTTTAGAGGTAAGTTCACAAGTACACTAACATTTAATTTAGTAATTTCAAACTTTATTAGTTTAGACAGCATTAGAGGGTTTAACATGTTGTACCTTTTTTGGGGGGTTCTTTCAAACCAGTGGAACATGCAATTGCAGTTTTCCCAAAACTGCCATTGCTGATCCCATCCGGCACTGCACCACCAAAGAAGCTGGTGCAATACTGCTCGAGCAGCAAGGCCATGTTCTTACGGTGAGTATTTTATGCAGTGACATTAAAAGCTTTCCACACTATTACAATGTTTGAATGAACATTGCTTTCATACACATAACAACCAAGGGTCTACAATAACTTCAACCCTTAAAATAGCAAGTAACAATTGTTTACTGTGACATTCATTACTTGATTCTCATAGGTATAAAAGGCATGATGGTTTAAACTGTGATATGTGAAACATTACTACAGTACTGAATGAAACATATTACTTGTTTTCTGCTGTTTCCTAATTTTCTAGCCCTCAGAAGATCACAATTTCTTCCTTCACTGATGTGGACTTCCAGTCCATTCTTGCTTGTTAGACAAGACAACTGCATGGTTGCCATTGGGACAACCCCAGTGACAACATTTGAAAAAGATTTGTTGTACGAGGGGCCTCTTCACTTTATGCCCTTCACTTGACCTACTGTATCCTGAGTCTATTGCCACACTTTTGTCTGTTGCAAACCAAGGTGCTGGGAGGCAAATGTGTGAATGGCAAGCGTTCATCGAGTAAGTAGATAATCCCATATGGTGTTTGTTGAAACATGTAGCTCACATTTATTACTGAGCATCACTCAGAAATTGAGATGTCATTTGAAATGGAGAGATGGTATGTGCATTATTACTGTTTAGACTAATTATACTAGAGGATGTTTTCTTTTGTTCTACATTTGGTGTATTGGCAGTAAGGAACATTGTGCATTTCTTTAGTGGAAAATTAAACTTGTTTCAGCCTTTATTTTGAAATCGGGGGTGCATTTTCTGATATGCTCTGGAATAATATCATGCTTTTGTTTAATAAAGACCCTCAAAGTGAGAATGCTTAATGCTGCTCATTTTAAGACAAATTAACTTATATTGCTTTGTTCTGTTTCAAGAAATGTCATCTCATGCTAAGATTGTTGTGCAAATTTTGGTATTGAGATAAAAACTACCAAAGTAAGATAAATT
>JACXGM010025785.1:0-15159 GCA_016801145.1 Umbra pygmaea | reverse complement strand
CAACAAACTAACAAGGAACGATGCTTCTAACCACAGGTCAGGAGCTGTCGTTCTAACCACACAAGTCTGCGATGCAGTTTGCGAATGTTCGTTTGAACTATGGTTTCGGGAAACACCAAATCGTTGGACTATGTTAGTAATGACGGAACTTGCGACCATAGTTGGCTAACGATGCTTTCGGGAAACGCACTCCTGATTGATTAATTACGTTCAGCCGTGTTCTATTAGGCAGTCATTTATTCTATATAAACTGTGGCCAAACTAGAGGGAGGTGTCGAGGTCGGATTGATTGCCCGGATGTCGACATATGAGGCCGAGTTGGCACGGGAGAAAGCGGAGTGTCGTACATATGAGTTGGCTCAAGAAAGAAGGTTACGAGGTGGGGGCAGTCTGGCTGCCGGGGTAGTGGCGGGTCTCGACGGCTGTACCGGGAATGAGGTTGGCAGGGAGGGGGATTTGGATGGGGGTGTTGGTGGTGACGGTGTGGGGGAAAGTTTTAAGGAGTCACAATATGTATGTAGGAAGAAGAAGCGTGCACAGAAGAAAGAGGGTAGTGAGTGTAGTTCGGGAGAGGGTGAAGGGCCGGCACTTGGTGGTGTGGAGCAGGGGTATAAGGTGATGGTGGTGTTTGCATCCCTAGAGATGCGTGGATGGGCTATTATTTCATCCACAACCGCATCACAAAACTCATCATCCGTCCGCCATCCATCCGCACCAACGTTTTTGACCAATTTTCAAAGCCGCACCCGCCCGCCACCCGCTGATTGGGCAATGCAAGGCGCTGCTGACGTGAGCCGCCAAGCTAGAAAGCTCTTGCATCAGAATATCAGCAGTGAACTCTGTCTCCGATCAGTGAACATGGACAAAAATAAATAAGTAGCCTAAATAAAACACACATCGGCAAACCTGACCTTACCTGACTAGGCTACTGTACAATATTATTATTGTAATAAAAACGCAATTTGGCACATCATTTCAACATGCTGCTATTTAGCCTACTACTAATTAATACCTGTTGCACTTCATTGTTTTGCAAAAAGAAAGCTCAAATAAAATAACAAGTCATTCACATAGGCTAATTAACTCGCACTCGCACTGTCATGTCAGGGACAGGGTGACGACTACGAGCCAGTTCTCATTAATTTTGAATGCATAGGAAGAGAGCGTGTCTTTTTCAAGCAGACAGTACAATTCATTTATACCAGCATGCCTAACAATCATACATTAGAGAAACTATGAAGCTTGGATATTAAAGAAACGCCAACTCTGCCCATTCTGAAATTCGCTAAAAGTCCAGTGCATCATGCATGTTCATATTTTTAGATGTCCATAAAAACCCCAAATCTTGCCTGCTTGCCTTGCACATCAAATTAATAAGCAAAGTTTTCCAACTATTTTTCTTACCTTGTGTTTTTGCTGTGGATGTTAATGAGCTTGTAGAAGTTAGTTCTTGCGTTCGGTTCTTGATAGCTATAGAACGAGACACATGGGAGATGAATCATCGGTCAACTTGTACCGTATTCTACTTTCTTATTGCACAGTGCAGAGGAAAACATACTGGTAGGATACCATAGGCTACTTAATTTGACTTTTTGTTACCTTTAGTGTATTAGACTATTTCAAATTGTGATTGATTTATTTTTGGATGTAGATAACAATAGTTAACAATGTACTGTATTTTTTTTCATTTAATTGGTTAAACCGTGACCTGCCCGAATTTAATTAAACCATTTCTTTTTGTCATGTCATCCGCCCGATCCGTGGTTTATCTGCGGAGTCCGCGGCTGAAACCGCCAACCACGCATCTCTAATCCCCAACGGGTAAGGTGCTGCACCGGGTGTCACTCACTGCTGTGATTTAGGTATAATGTTGTATGCATGTGTAGCTGAAGATTTAGGCAACGTTATAGATTATTTGTTTCAGAGCATAGAAGTTTAGACATATTCGTTGTGCACTCCTATGTATTAGTTAAGTTAGCATATGCCATGTGTCTGTCTGTGTTCACTTTACATAGTATTCGTTCCTATTGCTCCCTACCTGCTGCCATTCTCATTATACTGTATATTCCTGGATTCAGCCATCAATAAACTACAACTAATGCTTGGTCTCCCTCCTTTTAACCCTACACACATCTGTGACACCTGATTAACTGTGTCAGGGTTTATCTTCTAGTCCTAGTATTGTGATGATGCCCAATCATAGCTGTATAGTTAATAAATGTGTAAACTTCCATGCGTATATCGATTTAAGACTTTTGTGTAGAACAAGTAGTTTAATAAGAATTGGACAGCTAGAAAATACAGTAAAATAGAAACTACTGTTGAAGACGGATGTTTACATACATTTAGGTTGAAGTAATTAACTAATTTGTCATGTTAACAAATTATAGTTTTGGCAAGACAGTTAGGAAATCTACTTTGTGCACGACACAAGAAATCTTTCCAAACATTGTTTACATACAGATTATTCCACTTAAAATTCACTACAGTATATCACAATTCCGGTTGGTTAGAAGATTACATACACTAAGTTGAATGTGCCGTTAAACAGCTTGGAACATTCCAGAAAATGATGTAATCGCTTTAGAAACTTCTAAAAGGGTAATTGAGATATTGATTCAAATGGAGGTGTACTTGTTAATGTATTTCAATGCCTACTTTCAAACTCAGTGCCTCCTTGATTGACATCATAGGAAAATCAAAAGAAAACAGCCAACACCTCAGAAAATAGAATGTACCACATTCGTCTGTACAAACAATCGTATGCAAGTATATGCACCATGGGACAACTCAGCCGCCAAACTGCTCAGGAAGGAGACACATTCTGTCTCCTAGAGATGAACATACTTTGGTGCAAAAAATGCAAATGAATCCCAAAACAAGTTAGTTAGTTTACTTTACCAGGTAAGTTGACTGAGAACACTCTCATTTGCAGCAATGGCCTGGGGTGAAGGGGGAGAGGGAAATGAATGAGCCAATTTAGAAATAGGGATGATTAGGTTGCCATGATGGTTTGAGGGCCAGATTGGAAATTTGTCCAGGACACAGAAGTTAACACCCCTACTCTTACGAATAGTGCCATGGGATCTTTAGTGACCACAGAGTGTCAGGACACCCGTTTTACATCCCATCTGAAAGACAGCACCCTAGGCAGGGCAGATGTTCCCATCACTACCCTGGGGCATTGGAAATTATCTTTAGACCAGAGGGAAGAGTGCCCCCTACTGGCCCTCCAACACCAGTCCTGCTGGACTGGTATTTCTTCAACTGGACTACTCCAAAAATATATTGTAAAAGCCAGAATACAGTTTGCAATTGCACATGGGGACAAATATCATACTTTTTGGAGAAATGTCTTCCAGTCTGATGAAACAAAAATGTAATTGTTTGGCCATAATGACCATTATAGGCCATAATATTTTTGGACCAGCCTGATCTTTCAGAAATCTGTGAAATTGCTACGGAGTCTGAACTTCAGAATCCATGGCAGTTTCACAGAATGGGACCAAAATCCGTTTCACAGAAAAGTTTCACGGAAAAGTCTGCCTTAACCTCACTAACTTATGCATGAACTAAATGTTCCCCAAGTACTTTAAATTGCAACCGAATGGTTCATTCCTGGAAATGATCCAGTAGATCGGTGATTCAATATGTACATATCAAATATGGCCATATTGTAAATCTGTCTACGTAATGTAGCGGAATTTCCATTACAAATGGTTACCAAAGTATTGCCATGATTATGTGTTGGTTTGGAGGAAAAAGCAAGTCTTGCAAGCCGAAGAACACCATCCCCAATGTGAAGCCTTGTGGTGGCAGCATCATGTTGTGAGTGTGCTTTGTTAAAGGAGGGACTGGTGTCATAAAATATATGGCATCATGAGAAAAGAAAATTATGTGGATATTGAAGCAACATCTCTAGACATCAGTCAGGAAGTTAAAACTTGGTGGCAAATGGGTATTCCAAATGGACAATTACCCCAAAGTTGTGGCAAAATGGTTTAAGGACAACAAAGTCATGGTATTGGAGTTGCCATCATAAAGCCCTGACCTCAATCCTGTATGTGAAAATGTGTGGGCAGACCTGAAAAAGCATGTGCAAGCAAGTAAGCCTACAAGTCTAAAAGTTACACCAGCTCTGTCAGGAGAAACTTATTGTGGGAAGCTTGCTTACACCAAAATATTTAACCCAAGTTAAAGAATATAATAACAATGCTACCAAACTAATTGAATGTACAGTATGTAAACATCTGATCCACTGGGAATGTGATAAAAAAATAAAGACTGAAATACTGTAAATCATTCTCTCTGCTATTATTCTGAGATTTCACATGCTTAAAATAAAGTGGGGATCCTAACTGACCTACAAAAACGAATTTTTACTAGATTGAATGTCAGGAATTGTGGACAACTGTGTAATGTCTTTGGCTAAGGTGTATGTAAATATCTGATTTCAGCTTTATGTCCCAAGTAAAAAAAAAGTATATTTAAATGTACTTGAAATGTATTTTATTTATCCTAAATATACTTCTAATATATTATTTTGGTATGTATATTTGGAAAGTATACTTCAAATACACTTAAATACATTGAATACATACTTATGGTTAACCATAAGTATACTAGAAGTATAATACTGGAGTATAATTTAAATATATTTTTTTTTTTACTTGGGGTTGAATGATGGATGGTAGCAAAAATCGAATTATTGGTTAATTATTAATTATTATCAGCATGTTGTCTTAGCTGATCCTTAAGGTTGTAAGGTAAAGTTTGGGCACCCCTTAAATGAATCTTTCAGTGAACAGAATTTTACCTGACCTCTACATGGTACAAAGTGCAACATGAAACCCTTCTGCACATGTTTAGACAGGATTATTATTAATTAGCATTTTCCATAGATTCAAAATATTAAACAAAACTGAACATGATGTGTGCAAATGTTTGTGCAGTGAGATTTTTCTCAAATGGATGGCCAACACTTGGATGGAGTGACCTGTCAGTCAGTTCTAGTACAATTAACACGTTATGTTAATACCTTGCATAATTTGTTGAACTGGTTCATGGCTTTTATCTGCACCTGAGATCCCGGGTTCAAATTCCCCCTTTGTTTTTGCACAGCCATTTCTTTTGCGGGGGTCCCGAAATGTGGAGTTGTTTTCCAGGCCTGGGGATTCCTGTCAGCATCCCTGCCTTGAAGGTTCTATAATTATAAAGTAAAATTGTTCAATGCTGCAGCTATGGATATACATACTGACATTGAAAGATACTCTCTGTCCAAAAATGTTTGTGCTAGCAGGGCTGTGTTTTGACCGGAGTGAATGGAATGTGCGTTTTGCACACTGGGTTCTGTCCGTTGCGCACATTCCATTCACTCCGGTCCCGAGCGTAACACGAGCCCGTCCTCCCCAATTAAGATCTACCGACCGCGGCTGGTATATATATATACACAAACACACAAGTCCTTGTCTTAATTGATATATATATGCACTGTTGGTTCACATGGTAGGTGTATTGTAATATGTATGTATGGCGCCATCCCCTGTTCTCCAGGAGCTATTGTCAGGCTAATTGTTCAGTCAAGTGCTTGTTAACCTGATTACTAATGACTTCCAGCCTGTGTCTATGTGTAGCTATATATGCTCTAGGGTCAAAAGGGGATAGGCGCAGTACATTGAGGACTGTCTTGTGATTACTGATGTCCAGGTATGGTTTTGATTAGTTATGTACACTAAGTAATGATATATATGTGATTTAGTAGCTTGAGTTCTGCGTACGCTCTGTATATGTAGTCTTTAGCATCTATGCCCCTATAAAGCAGAAGAAGTACAGTTATAATTGTTGTGCACTCCTGTAAATTTCCAGTTGAGTTCATTGTAAATGCTCTTTATTTACTACCTGTGTTCTTGTAAAGCATAGTATTTTGGCTTCATTTATATTCGTTGTGCCACTCCCTGCTTTATACATTCTTTTACTGCATAGCCTATCTGTTCCAACCTGGACTGAAATCATTAAATACGAAAACCCATCATCTCTGCTTGGTCTCCCTTCCTCCCTCAACACCAACATCATTTCCAATACAGAGAGTGTGGAGTCGAAATATTATTTTACATTGGAGAGGGCAGTACATTTCTTTTTATTGGTAATAAGAGTTACCCAAATCTGGGTGTGCTAATAAATATCAAGCAGCCCCTTATTAGAGTATATTCTTCTTTCCAAACTCACTGGCTGCCACACAACCCCAAATCATAATGGAGTCCTCCATGTGCTTAACAGTTGGCAAAGTGTTCTTTGCTTAAAATGCATCAATCCTTTTGCTTCAAATGTACATTCTTTGGTTATGGCCAAAGCAGACCACAATGATGAGTCTGCTCGTAGATATGAAGTTATTAACTTGACAGTGTGGTTCCAGGTAAATAAGCACTCCATTTATTTAAAATAACAAATACGTGATTGAAGACAAAAGGATGAATAAGGCTGACCACAACCAGATCCTGATCAATGTAGATGATGTGGAGAGGGTCATGAATGTAAAGTTCCATTTTCACTTTTTTAAACTACAGTGGTGAAGAAAGTACAGCAGCAACTCAGGAGGCTGAAGCCATTAAGCCTGTGCTAGAGAGCTCTCAAACAGAGGCTCCATAAAGATTACACTGACATGCTGCATCACAACCTGTTACGGCAACTCAAAGGTGTCTGACCGCATGGTTCTGCGGAGGGTAATACACTCAGCCGAAAGTGTCATGGAGTCCTCACTGCCTCCCTTTGAAGCCACCTACAATAGCGGGTGTTGCCCAAAGGCTAAAAAGATCATCAATGATGCCAGCCATCCGAGTCGCTGCCACGCAGCTTCACTAGACACCTTCAGAACAGGAGCATCTTGTCATAAACATCCAGCTTTTTTCTCCAGATGTCATTATTTTCTTCAGACCACCAGGTTCTTCAACAGACTTCATTAATTTATTCAGACCATCAGGGTGCCAGAGTTTGGTGTAGCGGTCTAAGCTCTTGAATATTGACCACACGTGTCTCCCAGAGATCGGGGATTCGATCCACTGTCTGTGCCCTTCCTGTGTCTTCTTGGCATATGTTTTTTACGTTTCTGTGAATCCAGGTTCATGAACAATTAGTTAGCATCAGAAGGGATCTCTGTAGATCAACTGCTGTGATGAATCCAATATATAATATGCTAAAAAATGCACCTTTTTATTACTGATATTTTGTTTTGATATTTTTAAGAATGTGTGATTAAGGCAGATAATGCACAACAAACAAACACGTTAATAGGGAATGTATATTATATATATATATATGTATACTTCAAAAATATTATACATTTTAGTTTGGAGTGAAACATCCCTTTAAATCTGGCATTCAACACAGAACATGTTTTTTAAGAGCACTCAAACACTTTGAAATGTTTAATAACCAACAAAATACACTGGACATCTGAACTCATCTAACCCGTCTAAAGGAACAGAGAGAAGACTTTATCTGCACTTCTGTTCAGTAGAGCTATAAAAAAGTAATTAGTCATTGTAGTTGTTGAACTGCAATTAGCCAGAAATCATTGCTTATGCCTATTACACTGTGTGGTTTGACAACAAATGTCTGGGGGAAAATAATGGAGAAAGAAAAGTCAACATCCAACATTCATGTCTTCAAACATGTCAGCATACATTGAAGAGGTGGGACGGTGAGACAAAAAACGTCAGCCATTGTACAAATAGGAAGCCATTAGAGAATGCCACACAAACTCTAGGCTAAGCCGCCTTACCATTGTTCAGGCACCCAGGGAGGCCAATACTCACCAAGCAAGAAAGCAGCACTTCATACACTGGTGCTGGGAGTTCATCAAGGATTCTTCTGGCAGCAGCCCCAGCGTCCTTAAGCCATTATTTACTCAGTGAGCCCCCTTTTCCTGGAGATCTACTTGGTTTGGAGTCGGGCCCAGAAAGCCCTCCCTTGGCTTCCCTTTGAACAGTGAGCTCAGCAGGGAAGAAACCCCTCAAGATGTCCTCTTCCTGCTTAGTACTGGCAGCCAATAAGGCAGCTGACCTTGAGGCTGATGAACTTCCTGGTCAATGAAATGAAGGATGATGGCCCCCAGCAGTTGTCCTTGGTGACAGAAAGTCATAGAACTGGGATTATTGGAACTCATTAATTTTACATTTTCATTTTGTTCAGCTTTACAACAAATGTTCATTATTTTCAGATGTTTTTTATTTTATATTTCTATTTTTTATTATTATTATTATTTTCCCTGTTTTTTTCAGATGCGGGATGGTGAAGGGCGCTCACATGTTTCATCTAACCACATGTCGCTAAGACGGCAGATTCTTTTCACACTGCTCATCCAACACGGAAGACTTGAGTCAGCTCATGCATGGGATGATTACATTCACCAACTATACTTCCACAATTGAATGTACAAGCGCCTGATCTGAACACAAGGAGTCACTGGAGAGCGATATGGCAAGGTAGATAATCCAACCCATCTATCCCAAATACCAGGCAGTGCTAATTTGCGCTGCCTCGTGCTGGAGGTCCGTGCAAAGTCAGAGAATCCATAGTCAGTATTTTCCGATGATTTATACATTAAGAGCCATTTTGTGTTCTGTTATTACCTACCACCCATGCCTATACCGCGTAATTGTACATTAGGTGATGATGGACATTATTAGTATAATTTGTTATGCTCGTTGTAAAAAATACATATTATTTAGATGTTGGGGAACTATCCCTTTAATAGTATTTCCTGCAATCTGTACTGCTTCAGTGCTACACATTGAATAGAGCCCTTAACATAGCTGTGTGCTGCTGTTTCACGGCTACTGCCACTTGCTGAGTTTGAGATGATGGTGAATCACCACCCTAACTACTGCTATTTGCAGGAAATCAAGCAGACCAGCAGTTCATTTAACTTCCTCTGATTGCGGCCTAATTACAGCCATCCAATTAGATGCTCATGACTAATTGTGTCCCTTGTTTGACTCAGTGCTTAGTGTCTACAGCCGTGCCCGTCTTATCCAAGTTAGAGAGCATTGAAGGATAGTGACAGTGACAGAGTAAAATTAGTTTTCAGATTTCAGAGACTATCATCTGTGATTTCAGCATTTGTTTGTCATCTACTCAACAGCAAATTTCATGAAAGGAAATGCTGCTTCAATTAGCTATATTCTCTGGAGGCACACTGAAATATACTTCCATCTCTCGACTCCTTCTCCTGTGTGTCCTTCAAGTGAAGCCTTTAATTAGTTACTCTTTCCTTTTTGCTCTTTTGTAGCTTTTAGTTCCTTTAACTGGTTGTTGCACAGCACACATTGATTTCAAGGTATGGATAAGAAAAATAAATAAAATCAAACAAATTGACTTTTTATGTACACTACACACCTGGTACCTGGAGACTAACAAGCTGGATAATTTATCAATTTGATCTAGAGTTTTAGGAACTATATACAGTATATCAATCAATCAGTATATGTTTATGGATTTTCATCAAAAAAATTATCAGATATTACAGTGAAATAGGCCTTTACTAGTCTGAGCACCAGTCTCTTTATCTAACATTCCAATCATTGTCATTGCCAAAGGGACCGGCCATTTGGCAATCTCAATGTTTAATATGCAGCTGGATTTACAGTGGATTAGTCATTGCTTGATTGGAATAACAAATATTTTCCATGACAAGATTTTATGTCATAAACATTCAGATCTAAACTAGCTGTTGTATTTTGGGTCAAGAAGTCAATAAGTTTTGTAGTTGCAATTGTAGTATGTATTTCATTTCAGCAATTGTAATTCAGCAATTTTTAACAGACTGGTAAACTGGATAGTTGTAGTATTTGTCTAAATGTGTTGATTCGAGTATAGCTTTTATGTTCTCTGTTGCCCAAGTAATTTTCTCAAAAAAATTAAATCAAATGAAAGTTATTATTGTGTATTTTCATATATCCTGGTGTAGCGTAACACAACTCGATACCTGACACCACTGCCCCCCTTGTCCTTGTATGCCCACTTCACCCAGCTCAAGCCAAAAAACACAAACAAATCTAACAGTAATGCTCCAGTGAAAGAAAAACCTCCATACCTATCCCAAATCAATTAGAATAAAGTTCAGTAGAAAACGTGGATAAATATAGGCATTGCATGCCAATGACAGAATACACAGGCTGTTATAAGCACACGGCAGGTAGGCCATTCAACAGTAGCATGCTATTTGGAAAACACCAGCAAGCTAGCTAACTGGAGCTAGCTAACTGGAGCTAGTTAACTGGAGCTAGTTAACTGGAGCTAGTTAACTGGAGCTAGTTAACTGGAGCTAGTTAACTGGAGCTAGTTAACTGGAGCTAGTTAACTGGAGCTAGTTAACTGGAGCTAGTTAACTGGAGCTCGGTTGATTTCTTCATACCAAAATCCACTAAATAATAAGAATTTTAGGTACAATATCCTGGTAAAGCACTTTTTCTGCAGAATGAGAACACTTTTTATTTATTGCAGCTTTTCACTGGATCTTGTTGTTGTTTCCGTATCATACAGACAGTGCAGCTATTTTCATTATCAAAAGTTGGGGCTTATTACCTGGAACAGGAGCTATTTACTGTGTTGTCTCAGTTATGTTATCGGAGCTTGGAAATACTGTGAATACTAAAGCAGACAAAGAGGTAGTATAACACAACTTCTTTAAGGCTAGCTGTCAGACCCAGTGAGCTGTAATAAATAGCTATCAAACTAATAAATGTTAGCTAGCATTGCTAATGACGTAGGCTAGCATTGCTAATGACGTAGGCTAGCATTGCTAATGACGTAGGCTAGCATTGCTAACGACGTTAGATAACTCAAATTTGGTAGACTATCCTCAGTATTTGCAAGGTAGCTAACCTTATACCATATTTAAAGTAATTCTTGGGGGGGGGGTCCTGCCTGGCACAAGGTTGATATTTTGGCCTATAGTAAGGTGCCTTATAGTTTTTCTATTCAGTGGTCTCTTGGCTACAACATGAATAAATGAAATTCATCATAGTGAGACATTGATTTTGATGTATTATGTCATATATATCACAAAAAAACTAAAATGTATGTTTGTTTATTGGTGTACTATGGGTAAATGCATGTAAACCTTGAATAATAAGGCTGGAGAATCAATATTGTCAAGCCCCCAGGGCTCCTGAGCCAGTCTGACAATGTTTGGGGGATATACAAACAGATTAGTATCTGTAAAATTGTATTTTCCTATACAATTTTATAAACTCAGCCATTTCCCACTTCGAAAAATTATTCTGTTTTGCAGATTCCTGTCTGTAATGTTTTTAGTAGAAATAAAAGACAGTAAAAAAATAATCGACTTTGAGGCATGATATCTCCAGCTCTGATGAACCACTCATTATTTGCAGCATGTACGTTTAATCGGAGATAATCGCGTCTGACGCTCTCAAGCATCAGTAGACCAAATTTACAGTAACAAAGGAAGGACTGGTATATTGGTTTATGGAAAGTTTATATATATATATATATATATATATATATATATATATATATATACATATATTGGTTTTGGAAAGTTTTTGTGTTTTCATTTGTTTCTGCAATTTCACTTCTAGCCAGCAGAGGCTGAGTTTTACAAGAGGCTGAGTTTTACAATGGACTCTTTAATATAAAATATGTAGTGTGATTTATTTTTGTACATTTTGAATTATGTAAGTAGATAAATATATACAGTATGTGTAACTAGGATTGGCTTTACTTTACACCAATGGGTTCAGGAGAAGTGGACTGTCAAGCTAGCAAACACTGAACACCTGTAACAATCAATCAATCACATTTATTTATAAAGCCCTTTTTACAACAGCAGTTTTCACAAAGTGCTTTGACAGACACCCGGCCTGAGACCTCCAAGAGCAAGCAACACAAGTGATGCACAGCGGCTAGGAAAAACTCCCTAGTAGGTGGGACCTAGGAAGAAACCAGAGAGAGGCCTGACTCAAGGGGGTTGCCAGTCCTTCTCTGGCTGTACCGGGTGGGGGATCTGAAGGTACACAGCCCATTGTAATAAGGTCACTTTGTTTATCAGTGTTCAATTATTGTCCAATAATGAAGATATGATGGGTGGGCTGTGACCATAGTCTTTATGTAGCATCTTTATGTAACACACATACCATATATATACAATAATAAAACATGATGACATCATGTGCTTTCTTATCAACATAGGCCTAAAATAGCTACATTAGGAAAACCAGGTAACTAAATCTGTGGTAAATTGTATTAAGAATTACGTGACCACTGATACCCTTCACCCAACCGCCCCAATAACCTCTTTAAAGCATTGTTTCTGATAGCAGAATTGTATCTCTGTTATGAGTATGAACAGTTCAAACTATTTTTTAAGAAGGGGGAGCTGTTACTAAGTGGAATTTGTTCTAACACTCTGAATTAATTTGAGTACTCTTGTAATAGCCTATATAGCAAAATAAAAAACCTAATTGATCCTGTTACATTACAAGGTAGAATGAAAAAAAGATAGTGGAACATCCTCATTTGCATAACTTTTGATCCTACATCATTTGTAAAGTCAAAACCACTTTCTTCAGACATGCCAGTGTGTTGCAAACCCTTCACTCAACATCATGTACATCAACCTTCTCAATTTTCCCTAAAGAATTTGCTAAATAATCAGGCTCCGCATTGTGCTCATCGTTAACGAGAGCAGTACTGGCAGCTATCGTTGTGCACTATCAATGTAGTCATCCATGGACATTTTCACAGCTGTCAGTCATGGGTGTGTGTAAACTTTGCTTCATTCTCCATCTGTCTCGTCCTTTCTCCTTCCATCTCATTCTATAATGTTCCTGTTGGAGCACCTTGGGGTGGATAGATAGAGGAATTCTCTGTGACACTGAATATATAGTATGCAGACAAAGCCGAACACAGCAAAACAACAAACTGGCATCCGTTTCATTCTGACTCTTCTGGGAAGGGGGGTTCCTTTAAATGCTGTTCTTCCAGAGCTTGTCAAGGTGAATGTGATCTAGTGTGGTTTGTACATTGGCCAGGTTTATGCGCTGATGACAGGGTTATGATAGAGCACCTTAAAGTACAGGTGATTGATGGTGGGCGTTGTTAAAAATGAAGCTATATAGATATCGAGAGGTTTAACAATCAAAACAACTACTTAAATCCAGCATTTACCGTAGTAGACATTTAAGAAACTCCTTAGCACCAAAGGCAGCTGTGCTTTGTCGAGATATTGTTTTGTATTCTCAAGTGTTTGTATTTATGTAACAATTAATCTTGATTCGCTATAGACTCTTATTTTCATATCTCAGATATTGTAACCATGACGACCATAGGAGTAGCACAAGCTACACTGGCACTAGACAGGTGACAGAATATGCTTCAAAATGTCATGGGAGCCTCATAGTCAACAAAGTACTCAGACTTAAAATGTTAAAAAGGTAGAGTTGCTAAATATTTCTGATTCAATTCGTTCTCGACAAATACAAAAAAGTGGAAAATGCTGAAAAAGAATAGCATATGTTTCTTCTGCCTTCTGCTTTTATCAGCGCTGTGAAAATCTGATGAAAGCATGAGGCTGAACAGATGCTTCTAGTCTATCCCTTGTCAGGTCCTTGCTCTTTCGATGTTTGTATTTGCTGAGCATTCGTTAAGCATGGATTGTTATATTATTTTTTGCATCTCAGCCTTTTTGGAATATTCCTTTTGATGGTTTTGAGTGTGAGGACTGTGTTAACACCATGGATACTTTTTCTCCTAAGTTCTAGCCATCAATCATTCTGTCTTGACAACAGAATAATTCTGTTCTTCAACCATGGGTGACAGCTACAAGTAATGAACACATGAACAGTACGGTTAGCCTGTGTTGTGTTTCACAATATATGTCAGGTGACATTTTCTTACGGCAGTCAAATATAGCTACTATGAGTGTGTCACTGTATCAATCCAAATTAGGGTATACGTTTCGAATCATCATTGCTATGTCCTAAATCAGCCACCAGTCTCTCCTTTTAAATGTTTCATTACTTTAGCATACTATTGCATTAGCTTGAATAATGCCTCAACCGCATATCCGTCTTTCTTAAAGATGTGCACTTAAACCATGAATACAGAGTGCAGCGTACTCCAAAGTGTTTTTACTCAAAAAATACATTTATGGGAAGCTGTGTTACCTCTAAGGGCCTAAGGGAGAAGTCAAACTGTGATGCTAATTAACTTAACAAGTATAGCTTTGGCCAAATGCCTCCGAATTCTTCCCTTCAGGATAGAGAATAGTTGGCATTGTATTGGACAGAAAAACCCTTTAAAGGCAAGGGAATTTGGATAAGACTTTTCTCCAAAGATTTACTGTCCTAAAAAAACACCGGAGATAAGCTTCATGCAATTATTTAGAAAACATTAATCTTTAAACACAGATAAGACCAAATGTATCCATGCTTAACATTTAATAACAATCTTGTACAAGTTATACAAGGTTGTTCTCCACTGATAGAAATAAAGAAATATGCACTTATTAAACTCAAGCCTTCAGTATGCAGAATGAATTAGTACACACAGTATCAAATCTCCATTAAAGATGTCAGACTTGGCTTTAAATACTTTTTATTTTGTTCCAATCACTATAACATATGATTCAGAGGAAGTTCAAATATATTTTTTGGAAGATTTATTGGATATTAGAATAGGGTTAGACATACACTTTGAATGCATTTACTGTATACAGTATAGTATATGATTTGGAAGTATATGTCCAAAACCCCTTCAACATTGCTGTTCATAAACTTATTTTTGAACATTGGTATATTCATCTGTTGATTTGCATAATATTATCTGACTAATTACAAAATAAATTCAGAAAGAATTCTGCAATACCGTCATGGTCCTAGGAGTACTGGTATTTTAAATGTATATTTATATATTATTTGAAATACTTCAAAATATATAAGTACACAGGGGCGGTTCTAGAGGCGGGGCCACAGGGGCCCCGGCCCCTGCTGAAATCTGATTGGCCCCTGATTGGCCCCCGTTCCATCAATCGTCGACCAGAAGAGCAACCGGAGAATTCTTCACAACGTATACAGATGCAATTCCACCCCCAAACAATTGGCGGCACTGCGGCAGTAATGTGTTGATGTAACTTGGAAG
>JACXGM010025784.1:0-15158 GCA_016801145.1 Umbra pygmaea | reverse complement strand
AATTGACTGTATGAAACATTATTTGTAACATAAACAAGTACACGAAAGGTAATTGTTATTGTGAGCAAAATAGATCTGAATAAGAATGAGGATTTTAGAGACTGGATTTTTTTTTTTATGCTTCTGAGTCGTAAAGAAACATGTAACCATACAAATCAAGCGCGTTATAGTCTGAACAAGACTTAGCATTAACCATAAATATTTAATATTTAAATTAATGGTATAAAGGTATGAAAGAATGATAAAACTTTAAAACTAGTGATGGGCAAATGAACCTTAATTGCTGTTCTTCTAGCAGCAAAGTATACTGGCAGCACTCAGGATTTTCTTTTTCAAAATATAGGCCATTGTTGGACTGTCTTGCAATGTGTTCCATTTCAATGTGGCTTTATTTTGAAACATATAACCTGAGTTAGTGTTGCCAGCATTATATCCTGCTGCTAGAAGAACAGTAACAAAGGTTTGTTTGCCCATCACTACCTAAAGCTACCATTATTACACTGTTGTCATGTGGTTGCAATCTAGGGACATACAGAATAATTCCATTGAAACATTATCCGGCCAACTAATCTCAACTGAAGCCTGCTCTTATAGTCTATGTTTAGGGCAGGAACAATGAACATGACAGAACATGTTAGAACAATCAAAAGTATACCGTGACATTGCACTTCTACAACCACCATGAGAAATGTAGGAAGTTAACATCGGTAACACTTACGGTCCTGATTCCACAATGATAGAGCCCAACTTCTCACAACCCTTCTCGATCACATCCTTACACTCTGTTGACACCTCAATCTTCTTCCCACGGAAATTCTCAAACTCAAACACCACAATCTGCAGGACAAGGGGAGGTCCGTTATAAGCCTAATATATTCAGTTTTAAAATTGGCTGAATGTGAACATTTGCTTCAACTGCAAAGAACAGTATTTGTTGTCATGTACAGTTCTGGACTGCAGATTAACTGTGTTGTATATGCCTAAAATGTGGAATACATTTGCTCTTGTGTGTAACCATATTCAAGGTCCAATGGTCCCTTGTAGTTCCAGAATGTTTCCCCCTACAACAGTGGTCCTCAAACCCTTCCATGGAGGGCCTAGTGTATGCAGGTTTTCACTTTTACCTTGTACAAGCCTGATGGAGTAGCTCACTAATTGGTTAGGATCTCCCCTCACCTGGCAGTCTAGGTCCTAATTATGCTCTAATTGAAGGGAAAGATCAAAAACCAGCATACACAAGGCCCTCCATGGAAGGGTTTGAGGACCACTGCCCTACAATCAGATCCATGATTGGATTCCCCTTCCACCGAACATTAACCATTTGTTGGAAAATGCTACAGTATAAAGACCGAAGATCTGAGTTTAGGGGCAAGTTGACCATTCACATACCTTGTAGGTCGCTCCTGCCCCTCCTTGGCTTTTTCCAGCGGGTAGTTGCTCCGGTGCACCCTGTTGCTCCGACATTTTCCCTCTGCATTCCCAGTAGTGAGTTGCAAGCCAGAAAATTCCAACACCATTGTTGATAAATGTTTCAGATGAAAATGTTTCATGAACACAACTAAACATTAACATACTTCCCTTAACAACATACATTTTATTACGTTCTTGAATTATATTGCATTAGACACATTTTTTCCAGGTAAAACCTGCCAAAAATCTAGGCAATATATGAAGACGTGTTTTTTATTAGATTTATTTTACCAATTTCTTGGTAAAATAGCCCTTCCTGACAATGTCTTGTCGGTAACTCTTTCACAGGTTGGTCGAAGGCCCTCACATGGTTCCTTCAACCACATGGCGTCGAGCCGTCCCATTCTCATCACACTGCTCGTTCAACATGGATGCCATTAGTCAACACATGCACAGAAGGATTAAACATTCACCAACTATACTTCTGCGATTGAATGCACAGGTGCCCGATCTCCACACAAGGAGTTGCTGGAGAGTAACATAGCAAAGTGCATTAGTTTTACCTTTCTACCCTCTTATCCTGGGAGTGCTGCCCCGGGCCGGAACACTGGGCAAAGCTGATGAAGCCTTGACCAAGATTGACAGATGTGTTTTTACCTGGCTAGCAGCACATAAAGACAGACTTGTTTTTACCTTGCTGGCAGCACATGAACACACACAAACATTTTGTTATCTGGCTAGCAGCACATAAAGACAGACAGACAAGTTTTTAACTGACAAGCGACATATTAAGGCAGACAGACATGTTTTTACCTGACTGGCTTGTGCTTCACTGCACCACGTACGAGCCACACTCTCTCCGTTTTTCCTTTTACTTGATGTCTATCTTCTCTCTCTGTCTCTCGCTGTGTGAGGGCGTTTGGGTGTGGAGGCCTGGCGAGCAGGCACTAGAGGCCGGGGGGGGTATTTATGGTTTATAAACGGCACACAGCAGCAAAAAAACAGGGGCGGGTGGTGCTGTTGATGCAGCAAGTCTGTCGCTCGCATTGTGTCCATCACACTGCCTCTCAATAGGGCTGCATGCCCTCCACTCTGGCAAATTGGCACCTGCTGCCACCCGGGCCGACCATGCTCACGCTGCCACCCTACCAGTGGGCACACACAGAAAGCGAGCCAAGAGGATTGAGGGAGATCAGCCCCACTCAGCACTATTGGCCACACCCAGCTGCCCATCTGTCTTCATGTCCAGCTGCCCGTCTGTCTGTCTGTCTGTCTGTCTGTCCAGAGCCCCAACATCTCAATTTTCTGTAGTTTTTCAGCATTTTGTTAATCCTTTATAGATGTAGTCTGGGACTTTAGCAGTTAACAAAATGTATGGTATTATGGTAAAATGTATGTTAATGAATCCCATTTCGACCTGGATGTGTAATGTGCTATTCATGTGGGAATGGAACACAAATGGCTGGTATTCTCAGTTGTTAAAACGTTTGTCTTTTGAAACAGACAGAAATATGATGTGCCAGTAATATGATGTAAAATAAAGGTGACATCTATAACAGGAATATTCAACTCTAGCCCTTGAAGTCAATCCAATCTGTCTTTTCATTGCAACCCTCTAATCTTAGACTTAGTTAGAGCTGGTACACCAGGTGGGTGCAATTAATGATGAGGTAGAACAGGTTACCAACAGGGTCCAGCCCCCATAGGGTAAGAGTTAAATACCCCTGGTCTATAATCTTGTCTCATTGTATTTCCAAATGTCTTGAGGGGTTAAATAAAATAGCATTTTTTACTTTACTGTCCAAAATGCTAATGTTGGACTCTGTCTGCTCACTATCTATTGTGTTTGTATTTATGTCACCTTTGTATGTATTTTGTGTATTTGGTCCCTATATGTTTCCACCACCAACAGTCATTTAAAACAAGCTACTTTGTGAACATATTTAATGTCCTTATCAAAGAAAGATGATTGTGATTATCATATTGGCAGACAGTATTTACATCTGAGTATGTGCATGTTTTTTTGCTTTCAATTATTTCAGTGAATTCAATTAACATATAATGAATGACAGAAACATACTTTAATTTAACATTTATTCTGATCATTATTGTACATTTAAAAAACAATCATATAAAATACTCCTTCGAGAGAAACTTTAATTTATCAGCAAAATATATATATAAACACCCTTGTCACAGGGTTAGTGATACTAAAAGGTATAAAAGCAAAGTTTTCATTGATCCGGCAGGCTTGAAAAAATCTGCTGATCAACATTTTGAAAAAACAAAAGTCCTGTGTGTGCGGACAGCCATAATATACATGGATAATTACAACAGTCTCATGCCAAATGTAGCTCATAGTAAAGCTATCACACACAACCGAGTTTGCAAGTACAAATGCCATAAGAGATACAGTCTAGAAAAATCAGTGGAATGGAAAGAGAGGCACATGTCCAAATTGCAACAGAACAGGCATTTTGAGCCTAGCCCTTGAGTCCTGTGTATGTGTTGCAAGTGGTCATAATTTAATATATTCTGGATAGAAAAGTAAAAATAAGATTGTGACAAGGCAGAGAAATCGAAGTGTCCAATGCTTCCCCATTTGTCTTGCATAGTTCCTCCAAGTATGTTCCTGAACGCCACTTGATTGGAGGGAAAATACCATATATGTCACATGGCTGTTTGGCAGCAACAGTTGGGCGATGTCAAGTCATATGGAATCTTCCACAAGTAAAGAGGAATACAATATTTTAACCAGATAAAGGGCATACTTTTAAATTGCATTTATCAAAACAATGTCATAACTACTAAGTTTGATTACTACTATGTATGTACTTACCAAATGTTTTGCTTTTGTACTTACAATTAAGATGAACTAATAAATGTACAGTGGTGTTTGAAAGTTTGTGAACCATTTAGAAGTTTCTCTATTTCTGCATAGTTACAGTAGGCCCTAAAACATCATCAGTTTTCTATACAACTCCTAAGAGAAGATAACGAGAACCCAATTAAACAAATGAGATGAAAATATTATACTTGGTCATTTTTTTATTGAGGAAAATTATCCATTATTACATATCTGTGAGTGACAAAAGTATGTGAAACTCTAGGATAAGCAGTTAATTTGAAGGTAAAATTAGAGTCAGGTGTTCTGAATAAATTTGATGACAATCAGGTGTGAGTGGGCACACTGTTTTATTTAAAGAACAGGGATCTATCAAAGTGTGATCTTCACTACACATGTTTGTGAAAGTGTTCCACGGCATGAACAAAGGAGATTTCTGAGGATCTCAGAAAAAGAGTTGTTTATGCTCAACAGGTGGGAAAAGGTTACAAAACCATCTCTAAAGAGTTTGGACTCCAATCCACAGTCAGACAGATTGTGTAAGAAAAAAAAAAAAAAAAAAGGGAACACATACGTGAGGATGCTGTTTGTGGACTACAGCTCAGCACTCAACACTATTGTTCCTGCTAAGCTCATTTCCAAACTCAGGATCCTGGGTTTTAACTCCTCCCTCTGCAACTGGATCCTGGACCCCAGATAGACCCCAGATGGTGAGAATGGGCAACCTTACCTCCTCAACAATGACCCTGAGCACCGGAGCCCCACAGGGCTGCATACTCAGTCCCCTCTTGTACGCTCTGTTCACTTATGATTGCGTGGCCACACACAGTTCCAACACCATCATACAGTTTGCTGATGATAGAACCATCCTGGGTCTTATCTCCAACAACGATGAGACTGCTTACAGAGAAGAGGTAAGAGCCTTGGCTACCTGGTGCCTGAGCAACAACCTCTCTCTCAACGTCAGCAAGACAAAAGAGATGATAGTGGACTTTAGGAAGCAGCAGAGGGAGGGTCCTGCCCCCATACACATCGATGGAGCTGAAGTTGAGAGAGTTTCAGAGTTCAAGTTCCTCGGTGTGTTCATCAGCGACAACCTCACATGGTCCAGACAGACAATCTTGGTAACAAAAACTGCCCAAAAGCGCCTATACTTCCTGAGGAGACTCAAGAAGTTTGGCATGTCTGTCAGGATTTGAACAAACTTCTACAGGTGCACCATTGAGAGCATCCTCTCAGGCTGCATTACAGCCTGGTACGGCAGCTGCTCCGCTGCTAATCGTAAGGCCCTTCAGAGGGTGGTGAAGTCAGCGGAGCGCATCATTGGCTGCTGCCTCCCCTCCGTGCAAGGCATCTACCATAAGCGATGCCTTAGAAAAACAAAAAACATCCTCAAAGACCACAGCCACCCAGGCCGTGAACTTTTCTCTCTACTGCCATCTGGTAGACGTTACCGGAGCATCAAGGCACGGACCACCAGAATTAAAAACAGTTTCTTCCCACAGGCCATTCGGCTGCTCAACATGGAACACAGACACTGATCAGAAATCGTCTGTTGAGCACTAACACTCTCTGGTCACTTTATGCTCTCTACATCTGATGTAGCAGAATTCAAATGCACCTTTACAAGCAATTTTCCATGCCAATTCTATACTACTTACTACTTCTACTGTTGTACATTTTCCAGACCACTGCTCAGTACATAGTGTTTTATTATTATTATTATTATTATTACTATTGTCATTACTATTTTAAAATTCTTATATTGTTGTAATTCTTGTTTTTAAGCCCACTGCATAGAATCGCCGAGCCATGTCAAAAAGAATTTCTCTGCATAGGATGATGTATGTTATTCAATGCATATGATAAATAAACAACTTTGACTTTGACTACAAATGGAGGACAATGAAGACCATTGTTACCCTCACCAAGAGTGGTCGACCAAACAAAGGTCCCTCCAAGAGCAAGGTGTGTAATAGTCTGCAGGGTCACAAATGAACCCAGGTTAAATTCTTAAAGCAACTAAAGGCCTCTCTCACATTGGCCCATGTCAATGTTCATGAGTCCACCATAAGGAGAAGACTGAACAACAGTGTGCATGGCAGAGTGGCAAGGAGAAAGCCACTCCTCTCCAAAAAGAACATTCAGAAATTTGCTTACGGTCACGTTGAGAAGGCCATTGGGCAAATGTTTTTGTGGACAGATGAGACCAAAATAGAACGTTTTGATTTAAATTAGATGTGCTATGTTTGGTGAAAACATAAATAAATAAAATAAAGGAAAACACTGCATTCCAACACAAGAGCCTTATTTAATCTGTGAAACTTTGTGGTGATGGTATCAGGGTTTGGGCCTGTTTGGCTGCATCTGGGATTGATGGAACAATGAAATCTGAATTATAACACAGAATTTTATTTTATTTGAAATTGCCCCATTTTCATCCCCTCCTAATCCCACTAACCCTTCCTAGTCGGCAGCTCTGCAACTCCTTGGACAGATCTGTGGGATGGCGAGGGGCACACATGGTTCATCCAACCACATTATTTTTGCACTGTTCATCCAACACGGAAGCCTTTAGTCAGATCATGCACGGGGTGATTACGTTCATCAACTATTCTTCTTTGATTGAATTTACAGGTGGCCGATCTGGACACAATGAGTCACTGTAGAGTGACGTGGCAGGACAGATAATCTGATTTATCTAACCCAAATCCCGGGCAGCTCTATGCCAATTTGCCCTGCTTCATGCAGGAGTTCCGGGGAAAATCAGAGAACCCGTAGTCAGGCTCGAACCACTAACTACCAGGACGTAGACTGTCCTGCAATGCAGCAATTGAGCTCACTAAGCCCCACTGACCCCCCTTTACCAGGATTCTTAAGGAAAATGCTAGGACATCTGTCCGTGAACTGAATCTCATGAGAAAGTGGGTCGTGCAGCAAAACAATGGCTCTAAGCACATAAGTTGTTGTACCAAAGAATGTTTAAAGACGAATATAGGTTTCGTAAGAGCCAAGTCAAAGTCCTGACCTTAATCCAAATGAAATGTTGTGGAAGGACCTGAAGCTAGCAGTTCATGTGAGGAAACCCACCAACATCCCAAAGTTTTTCTGTATGGAGGAATGGGCTAAAATTCCTCCAAGCTGAAGTGCAGGACAGTTCAACAGTTCCTGGAAAACTTTAGTTGCAGTTATTGATGTACAAGGCTGTCACACCAGATACTGAAAGCAACAGTTAATATACTAGTGCCACTCACAGATACTATATGTAATAATGGATCATATCCTCAATTAATAAATGACCATGTTTATAATATTTGTATCATTTGTTTAATTGGTTTCCATTTATCTACTTTCAGGAAGATCCATTGTGTCATTCAAAATGTAGTGATCAGCGTGGCTGATTCATTCTATTGACAGAGTGACTGTATGTTCATGCGCACATCTGAAACTTTTGGAAAAACCTTTGCCTCTGACCCCGACATCACACTGACGAAATGAAATGAAAGCCGTATTAAATATGCTTTGAGTGGCCCAATATCTTTTTGATAACATCTACAGACAGGCACACTGATACTGAGAGCTATTAAGATTGAAAAAGTATGTATTTGGGTGGCATTGCAGGCTTTTTGTAGTTTTTTTTGGGATGTCCCACAGCTTTGAACAGTGTATAGGAATATTAAATAAGTTATTCAACACTGTTTAATTTTAAATGTCGAGCTGTTTTCAATATGGCACTTTGATCAATAATACAACTTAGATACTTCTAAAGAAATAAAATCTCTTTAAAGTGTATATAATGTGATCAGTATGATTTGGATCATACCAGCAAGTGTAAATTGAGTCCTTCCACTTTACCTGCTTAGCCCAGCTAGGTTTCACTGTTGTGTTGACTAAAGCGTTTCTTCGACTTTAGTTCTTGCAGCCATGAAGGAGAAGACTCTGCCCTGAGGGACCAAAAAACAAAGATTAAACTGTTTACCTTCTAGCTATTCTACGTCCTTGAGCAAGACTCTTACTGAATGAGTTTCAAGCCTTCTGTATTTTAGATTAATGAAAACCCAATCATATATGCCAATTAGTACAAATTCTAGGGCTGTCAAATTATGAATTATATGAAATTGCAGTTAATATATTTCTGCATTTGCTCAAATTTGTTATTAAATGAAATGTTTCCATTTTAAGCATAATTTCACTCTACAGGATGGCAACAAATTGATTGATATTAAAAGATAATTCAAATTTACTGATGAGGTAAAAAGTAGGAAATAACAATTCATACAGAATACACATTGTGGGAGTTTTAGTTGATTTGAAAACGGTGGTAACATTTCAGCTTTGTGCTTCTTCTAGGCTTTTAAAACCTCCTGGGGATCAGTGTCTCTATATAGGGGAGGTGTTTTATTTTCCTCCATTAAAGATGCAGTATGCAATTTTGGCCATTGTTTGTAAATATGGCGCTATTGAGCTAAAACTGTCATGTGTGCTCTTTGTCGTGATCACATGGTGAGCATCCGGTTTGGCAAAGTGACGCAAATGCGGAAGTGCCTTAAACCTGCATTCTATCTGAATTCCAGCTGGGGGCGATACGTCTGGTTGCAAAAGAGCTTGGTTTCTGTAATAGTCTATGAGAATGAAAGACACGTCTCACTTGATTTATTACCTCAGTAAACATTTTCGTAATGAGTATATGGTCTCAATCGCTAGATTTAAACCTTCTGCTCGTTGATTTTAAAATCTGCAATAAAGCAAAGAGGCGTTTAGGACGTGGCTATGACTATTTTTTTCCGGTAAGTAACATTACAATTTATTTTACATTTTGTTTTAATACTGTTTTTCATTAGCATTCCAATTAATATCAGTTAGCTAGCTAGATTACTCCTCCTTCTTGTCTAAAATCGTCACATCCGCAACCAAAATGTTTGTGACTGTAACGGCAAATTCCATGACGCAAATCAGATCTTCACAAACCAATGGGTGATGTCACAAATGTTACGTCCAGTGATATATACAGTCTATGGTCATGATTTGTGCATCATGTCAACAAAAACACCCAACTCAAACTGGGAGTATCAAGGCTGAGAAATGACTGTGATTCATCATAGAAAGTACAACCCCAATTCAGAAAAAGTTGGGACATTATGGAAAATGCTAAATAAACAAACTAAAAAGAAATTTTGAAAATTAAATTCACCCTGTACTATATTGATGATTGTAATCCGGACCAAATGTGGTTTGGTGTTGTCTGCTGTAAAATTCAGAGATTTCCCTGGACAAGACTATGTCTGGATTCCAGAATACAGTAGGTTGCTCCAAAATGTCTACTGGTAAATATCTTTCTGCATTAATGGTAGCTTCACAAATGGTGCAAGTTACCCATGCCAAGTTACAAACCGCCATACCATGACAGATGCTGCCCATTTTTCCTATTTCTAACTCATCAACTTTGGGGACAAAATTAAGAAGCAGGAAAAATGGGCAAACGTAAGGATTTGAGCGACTATGACAAGAGCCAAATTGTGATAGCTAGACAACTGGGTCAGAGCATCTTAAAACCTGCAGCTCTTGTGGGGTGTTCCCAGTCTGCAGTGGTCAGTGGTGGGAGCAAAAACTGGCCCGTGTGGTCTGATCCACCAGATGAGCTACTGTAGCTCAATTTGTTGAAAAGGTTCATGCTGGTTCTAATAGAAAGGTGTCAGAACACAGTGCAACACAGTTTGTTATGTATGGGGCTGCTGTTTTGGCTGCATAATATTAAGCAGGTTTAAAGCATTATATTGTTAATTTCAAAAGTCACAGAGTGCATCTTTCATTTAACATTTACAGAAAATAAGAATAAAACAGTTCAGAGGTACAAGCAGTTAGATTTGGGTCCGTAATTCTAGGTAGAAATTGAAACACTTGTAGGAAACCTATGATTGATCTTTCACCTCCCTGCACCTGCAAGGTGGTCTGACATGAGGAGGCTTAAAGAGGAATTGACCATGAGGAATTGGGAGGTGAGAGAAACGGGGGAAATTCCCAAAATAAATTAATAATAAGAATATGTTGAAAATCGCACTATAGTTAGTGAAACCACATATACATTTTAATGTATATCTTGTATTTTTCATAGATTTGACAATGCAATGTTGAAGCCCAATAAATGGGCACTGGAGCAAAGATTTTCAAAGCTCCAGTTCTTCAAACTAACTATTATAGTTATCAGTATTTCTTGATATAATCTCAGTTTATTCTTTTTTCTCATTCAACACTTCTTCTCCATTCTTGTAAAGTTATTGTTTAATAACAATTTAAAATGATTAAAATAATGTTAGTTAAATACAATAGGTAGTGTAATGACCATTGTGGATAGTGGATGAGAGCAGCACATTGAGACTGAACTTACGCTCCATCTTGGTTCCCTGCCAGGGGCAGCACTCGTGATGCCCCAGGGAGAAAGGAGGAACGCCCGGGCGAACTAGACAGCTGAGATCTGTCCATATCGCGTTCTGTGTCTGCTCCTTCACCTCCACCTCCTTCTCGCTTTTTCAGTTGGGCCTAGGAGATCCAGTGTTGCATTTAAGACACCAACAAGGCAGTTACAGGCAAAGTTACAGGAAAAATCTTTATGACACAAAATCATTTTTATGTTGTGAAACATTTCACAAAGGAATGTTGCAATTCTTGCAGCAAGAACATAAATGTTACCGATCACTTTTGTCTTGCTTAACACTCAAATTCACTGTTTGTGCTTTGTAAGTGTTTTTTTGTACATAAAGCAGTGTAGATGTGTAAAGATTTGATTGGATTTCAGCCCTGGGGTACATTACAAATGGTCTATACCCTATATTCATTTAATTCAAATTTGGACCTCGGAAGCCAGTTTTACTGTTATGAAAGTTGTCTAAACTGACTAATTTAGCCTTGATTTCAATTAGCAGTATTAAACTCTTACCTTACAAGGGTGTTTCGTGTTCCATCTCATCATTTACTGTATTGCACCCACCTCACAATTCTAAATATGCCCCAGATAATGGAGTTACAATAAAAAAGGATGTGGAACTTATTTTAAGGTTCAAATTTAATTATGTGAGTTTTAATAGTCAATAAGAAATACATACCTAGAATGAAATTTGGTTCTTGGGGCAATTTTATGTGTATGTCTCTTAAATGTTTTTGCAGGTAGGATAACACATTTGATTTTGCCTTTATATATTGTATGAAATCATTGTCCCATCAAAACTGCTTTTTCAATTATTTTTAAGTATCATTAAATAAATGTTCTACAGCTTTTGGAAGCTGGTCACTGATAGAGAAAGTTGTTTACACTCTGAAGTTCTACACAAAGTCTGCAAATAGCACACACTGCCCTCTCCCATTTGGAAAAAGGGAACACATACGTGAGGATGCTGTTTGTGGACTACAGCTCAGCATTCAACACTATTGTTCCTGCTAAGCTCATTCCCAAGCTCAGGACCCTGGGTTTTAACTCCTCTCTTTGCAACTGGATCCTGGACTTCCTAACGAGAAGACCCCAGATGGTGAAAATGGGCAACCTCACCTCCTCCACAATGACCCTGAGCACCAGAGCCCCTCAGGGCTGCATACTCAGTCCCCTCTTGTACGCTTTGTTCACTTATGATTGTGTGGCCACACGCAGTTCTAACATCATCATAAAGTTTGCTGATGACACAACCATCCTAGGTCTCATCTCCAACAACGATGAGACTGCTTACAGAGAGGAGGTAAGAGCCTTGGCTACCTGGTGCCAGAGCAACAACCTCTCTCTCAACGTCAGCAAGACAAAAGAGATGATAGTGGACTTTAGGAAGAAGCAGAGGGAGGGTCCTGCCCCCATACACATCGATGGAGCTGAAGTCGAGAGAGTTTCAGAGTTCAAGTTCCTCGGGGTGTTCATCAGTGACAACCTCACATGGTCCAGACAGACAATCTCGGCAGCAAAGACTGCCCAAAAGCGCCTATACTTCCTGAGGAGACTCAAGAAGTTTGGCATGTCTGTCAGGATTTTAACAAACTTCTACAGGTGCACCATTGAGAGCATCCTCTCAGGCTGCATTACAGCCTGGTACGGCAGCTGCTCTGCTGCTGATCGTAAGGCCCTTCAGAGGGTGGTGAAGTCAGCGGAGCGCATCATAGGCTGCTCCCTCCCCTCCGTGCAAGGCATCTACCAGAAACGATGCATTAGGAAAACTAAGAACATTTTAAAAGAACACAGCCATCCAGGCCGTGAACTTCTCTCGCTGCTGCCGTCTGGTAGACGTTACCGGAGCATCAAGGCACGGACTACCAGACTTAAAAACAGTTTCTTCCCCCAGGCCATTCGGCTGCTCAACATGGAACGCTGACACTGATCACAAATCATCTGTTGAGCACTAACATTCTCTGGTCACTTTATGCTCTCTACATCTGATGTAGAGGAATTCAAATGGACCTTGTAAAGCAATTTTCCATGCCATTCATAATATTTATTACTTCTACTGTTGTACATTTTCCAGATCACTGCTCAGTACATAGCCTATTATTATTATTGTTTTAAAATTCTTTATATTGTTGTAAATCTTTTTAAGCCCACTGCATAGATGTGATGAGCCATGTCAAAAGAATTTCTCTGCATAGGATGATGTGATGTTATTTGATGCATATGATAAATAAACGACTTTGACTTTGATTAAAATGGTCACAAATAACATGTGCAACTATGTTTTATGTGAAGAATAAACATTTTGTATTTTACTATACATAAACAATTTACAATATTCCAAACTAGTTCTCAGTATCCAGGTTGATTTTAAATTCAATATGTTTACCTTTATGTAATGGTGACTTGAGATTGATTTGGAAAGTCATTGAATTGTCTAGCTACGAAACAATTCACTGTGTTATTTAGAGATGGTCACTAACTTTCCATAACATCTCAAATTTACATTGGAAGTGCATTACAGTCATGTCAAGTGCAGCTTTGCTTCAAATAAGTGTCCTTGGTTGCAACCAGCTGCTGTTATATGGGCTGTTTCAATAAACCCAGCTCAAGAAAAACTGTGACCTATTGACTTTATTCCAGAGCTCTGTGGGACCTACACTAGCGAAAGGGCATGTTTTCACGGGTTGAAAAAGGTCTCTTAGACTGAACATGTACCTTGAGGATGGACGGGTCCATTCCAGAGAAGAGGGATACTCTCTGGGGCTGGGAAGGTGGTGACATGACCTGCCTCTCTCTGGGCTGCTCCTCATCAGACTCTGTGTCTCCCTGTAACTCCTTTGTATCTGAAAAAAATTACAAGTGTGAATTACCTTACACGAGGCAGGGTTAAAATGACCCTTCCTAGCAACTTGTGTGTATCTGAAACATGTCGTAAGAATACATTTTCGGGCAATTTCACCTAGCCTATTAGATGGCAAGGTGAATCCCACTACATGGTTTGTTTCTTTAGGTCTGATTTTGCGCGTGTTGATTTGGAGTTCCAAACCTGTGGAGTCACAGAACCTCCAGTCCTGGATAGGTTCTTTGTCCTGAACAGGCATTGCCGTGGCAGAACTTTGACGGGCAATTCGTGGGGGGCGAGTCCGTCGGCTCTTCCTCAGCTCCGCCCTTGAGCGCAAGAGACTGGTGTCCAATAAAGGGGCAGAGATCTGTATGCACACATGAAACACACACAGGCTCACAAACACCTAAAAATTTCAAGTGCTATATAGCCTATATATTTTCTTCAATGCATAGTTGGAAGATGACATGACACTCACATCTGGAAATGGTAACGGCTCCTCTGTTTCTTCCAGTAGAGATGCACCATCAGACTCATTTGTTGTGATGGCAGCTGAGGTCTGGTCCACTGACGTCTGTGGACTGAGGATGTGGCCAATAAAACAGGAGATAACATTTTTTAGATGAAGAAACCGTCCAGTTTTAGACTGGTGAGTAAACAATTTGAACATGTTCATTTTTTCTGGTGTGTTTTTGGAAAGACAAATATTAGATATAATGTAGACTTAAAAAAGATTTTCCTAAATCTTAGAGCTTTTATCCAATGTGTTGATCATTTTTTCTGGTAATGCTTGTATGATAAATGTGTTTGTTTTATTAAACCTTCTGCAATGTGTTTAAAGAACCAGCAGAGGGCAGAAGTACTACCTTACTACTTTTACTTCTGAGCAGAGGTGGGCATTTACTTGAGTAAAATTACTTTTCTGAGTAACTCTGAGTTCACATGTTTTGCGAAGTCCCTACTTAAAACCAAATTGATCAGGTAAAGGAAGTTCCCATCTTACCGGTGACCATGATTTATATTTCCTTTACTCTTCCAATTTTTTTTTTAGGTTACTGTTAAGTAAGAACTCCCTTTACCTGATCAATTTGGTATTAAGTAGGGACTTACCCAAAACCTGTGAACTCAGAGTTACTCAGAAAAGTACATTTACTCAAGTAAATGTCCACCTCTGCTTCTGAGAGTGAAAGTCTCTTGAGTGAGAGATGTTCTTGAGTGAAGTCCTCCACTGCTACACTGTGTACATCTGGATGTGTCTAAGAGGCTCTTAAATCATTGGTAGGCCAAAAAAGACCCCCACTTCTATAACCGAAATTTGCCAGAGGATATTCATTTGGAGTCTAGTGTGGAAGTGTTTTCCAATCTGCCACATTCCATTTGAATCAGATGTGGATCTTTCCAAACAGAATCATGTACATATTTAAGGACAATACGCTCCTCCATCAAGGCCGTAACCAGGATTTAACAAATACCGAGGTCAAAAATACCAACCCCCCCAAAAAAAGACATTTTAAAAGACAATATATTTATTTTCAATAACAACGTTTGTGTTAATTCAACAATAGGTTATGTTTGGGCCATGCTTAATAAAAGGATAATATTCATCACTTCACAACACCTTAATTATCCATATAATATTT
>JACXGM010025783.1:0-15158 GCA_016801145.1 Umbra pygmaea | reverse complement strand
GCTGAAAAGCTTCATGGAGATAAAGATTTCATTTTTCAGCACGACCTGGCACCTGCTCACAGTGCCAAAACCACTGGTAAATGGTTTACTGACCATGGTATTACTGTGCTCAATTGGCCTGCCAACTCTCCTGACCTGAACCCCATAGAGAATCTGTGGGATATTGTGAAGAGGAAGTTGAGAGACGCAAGACCCAACAATCTGGATGAGCTTAAGACCGCTTTCGAAGCATCCTGGGCCTCCATCACACCTCAGCAGTGCCCAAGGCTGATTGCCTCCATGCCACGCCACATTGAAGCAGTCATTTCTGCAAAAGGATTCCCGACCAAGTATTGAGTGCATAACTGAACATAATTATTTGAAGGTTGACTTTGTCTTTTTTTTTTTGTATTACAAACACTTCTTTTTTTGGTCAGATGAAATATGCTAATTCTTTGAGATAGGAATTTCATGAGCTGTATGCCAAAATCATCAGTATTAAAACAATAAATGACCTGAAATATTTCAGTTGGTGTGCAATGAATCTGAAATATATGATAGTTTAACTTTTATCATTACATTATGGAAAATAATTAACTTTATCACAATATGCTAATTTCTTGAGAAGGACCTGTGTATATCTTAAATGATTAGGGTGTTAGACATGTTTCTAGTTGACATTGCATTTTAATTGAGAAGAAAAAAAGCATAATTGTTTACAATATGTGTAGTTGAAACTCGCAGTCGTAACCTTCTGCTAGAACCCCAAGATCCTTACCTTTAAGGATATATAAGACTTGTGTATATATAACCAAAAACATAAGGGTGTTAGCAGTGTTTCTATTCGACATTCGATTTCATTTGAGGTACAAAAATGGCTAGCTGAGTGAAGAAGCTAATAGCTTTTGTTACTGGTTATTTAAGTCACATTATGACTAATAATGATCTCGATGTCATAGCTAATGTAAAACCAATATATTTGCTTGAACCCCAAAATTCTAAGCTTTAAGGACATATGAGACATGTATATATAACTTAAATATTGCATTCATGAGCTTTGATTTTATTCCTTATCGTATTTTCTATGAAGTGAAAAAAAACATCATTGTTTTTAAGACACGTAGCTGACATTAAGTAGTCATAACATTGTGAATTTTATAGCTGAGATATTTGCTAGAACCCCAAGATTCTAAGCTTTAGGGACATATGACATTTATATATAACCTAAAAAATGAGGGTGTTAGCCTTTATTAGGTGAAATGATTATTTTTCTTATAGCTACTGTAAAATGGAGACATTTGCTACTGTAGATATATAATGTGTATATACACTGCTCAAATAAATTAAGGGAACACTAAGATAACACATCCTAGATCTAAATGAACCAATCATATGAAATACTTTCGTTTTTGCATAGTTGAATGTGCTGACAACAATCAATGGAAATTAAATTTATCAACATATGGAGGTCTGGATATGACAGTTAGATCTTTCCCCAGTAGGTCACATAACCTGGGCTGCTTGGTTGTCTTTTCTCTCTGTGTTGTTTTACTTTCCCCACTCCGCAGGCCCAGTCTGGTTCCTGGATGCCCACAGTGATAAGAGTGGGGTGCAGAGTGACATGCACCGCAGGCAGATCACACGGTATCACTGTTGTAACACCATCCGGGCGTGACTATTGTCGGGTCACTTGAGCTTTTGATTAGATGTTTTACCTGAAAAATACCTTAAAAGTGAAAAGATTAATCTTCAGTGCCACATTACACCACCTCAGATATCTGCCCAACAAACACATTAAGAATGTTCTTATCCCTTTCAAATAGAGAATTAATAATTAGTGGTCTGTTGTGGTATATTTAATAGACGTTCTTACTAAAAATATTTTTATATGGTCACATTTTACACAGACATTTTGACTCCAATGTTTGTGACATGGGCAATTTATTGCGTTTGTCAAACCTTGCGTTTGACAAGAAATCTGAGAGGTGAGTTTACAATGGGCCCATTTAGGGACATAGCACAGTATGTGGGCTTGTGTCGGCTAACTTTCATTGTGTAGTTTCATGCTTTATAATACAGTATTTTGCAGTTAACATCTTGCCAGCTGCAATATGCAAGAATGAGGAATAATGATCGGCTTTTTGGAGTTAAGAAACGTAATAATACATTTATACCTGTAGATCCTAGTTCATAGATTAGTTTGGCACACATTATAGTACAGTGTGGTGGCAAAACCTGGATTCACACCAGGTCCGGCAAACTGGTTGCATTGCGGCGGAAGTCCATTCATTTCAATAGGAAGCAATGCGCACCGCTGTGGCAAATCTACCGGAACCGGCAAAATGTGGATGCGGTGCAGCGGGTGTGTCGCAAGAGTTGAAATAATTCAACTTGTGCAGTGCTTTGTCATACGGCGCCAGAACCGGAAGTTGATTTACCACAGAGAGAGAGCTAATATGTCGCTTTCATCTATGGGTGTGTGGGATTGCAAGACAAGCTTTGACAGCTAAGTAGATAGTTTTCATATTGTCAATGAATTCTAAACTGAAAAAAAACTCCTGTCAGTCACCTTGCTGGAGGTGGACAGTTGTATGGAATGTTGCCCACCATCTCGTAGATGCGGAAGATTGATTACGATGTTGATTGCAGTGTACACGTGTGTCTGCATTACGATACCGTACAGTGATATTTTGCCGTGTCTGGTGTGAATTCAGCTTAACAAAGTTAGTTAAGTTTTAGGTACCGGTAATCAAGCCAATGAATATGTAAAATGTTTAGTTCAAGTTGGCATTGCTTCTCTCCCCATACTCCTGTCTTCTTTACACTCTAATTGCCTCTATGTCTGTGTTTGCACCATAGAGATGGAAAGAGGACTCATCTTTGTATCTAGGCAAATACAGTGTCTATTCCAGCATGGGCAGCTCCATTTAGACCATTTTCAAGTAGTCCATGTCTATATAATTAATTACCTACTCCATCTCGATGACCCATTTGCAGTGATCATATTACCAACCAGGTCATCAGGAGAGATCAGCTAATGAAGAAAGACATACCTAACCAGCTGTATGGTTTACACAGATCACATCATATCTTTTCACATCATTTTCTAAGCAGATTTTCACCAACCCTGTTAAAATTCCAGACATCATATTTAACATTCACATAATCTATTTGCTTTCAGATGTTCTTTCAATTTTCATATCTTTGTTGAAATGATTCTCATACAGAATATACTATATGAAATACATCTATAATACCTATATGTAAGAGTATATAAAGTATGAAAAGAACATGTGACTTGTTCTTATCCCTTTCAAATAGAGAATTAATAATTAGTGGTCTTCTGTGGTATATTTAATAGACGTTCTTACTAAAAATATTTTTGTATGGTCACATTTTACACAGACATTTTGACTCCAATGTTTGTGACATGGGCAATTTATTGCGTTATACTATATGAAATATTCATATATAAGTGTTCAATCATGTTTTTATGAAGTTGCTTGATGTAGGAATACAGACATGAGCCTGGAGGAACTGACAACATACAATAGTAGCTGCACAACGTGTACATAAAGTTACGATGCTTAAACACAGCATTGGGCCTTGCAAAAGTATTCTCCCACTTGGCTTTCGACCTACTTTGTGACATTACAGCCTTCAGTTCAATGTTGTTCTAATCGGACTGATATGTGATGGATCAGAACACAATAGTCTAAATGGTGAAGTAAAATGAGAAAAATACATACATAAAACTATTTTTTAGAAAAAAAAATGAAAATTGGTATGTCGTATATATTCACCGCCTCTGTTTTGAAGCCCATGAAATGCTCTGGTGAAACCAATTACCTTCAGAAGTAAAATGATCTATGGAGGAAGGTGCTCTGGTCTGATGAGACTAAAATAGAACTTTACGGGCATCAAAGAAAACGCTATGTTTATTTATTTATTTATTTAACCTTTATTTAACCAGGTGGGCACGTTGAGAACAATTTCTCATTTAAAACGGCGACTTGGCCAAGATAAAGCAAAAGGTGCAAGTACAGACAGTGTTACACGAATACAAATACACAAGAATTACACAAAGGGTAGGGTAAGAATAAAGATAAAAAAATACAGTCAAAATTGAACGAGGTAGATGTAAGTCCTTGTACAATTAGTGCAAAGAAATCAGAGATTTAGAGGTAGATTGAATTATTATACAGGGTGGCAGGCAAATATAATGAATAAGTTAACACTAGTATGACTGTGCAAATGGTAACAGTGCAAATAACAGTTGGTGAATAATATATTCAAAAAAATATAATACTGTACAGTATATACAGAGGTGCTTATTTGGCAAAATGCTACGGTAGTGGATCAGATGGGAAAGGTAGTGCACATGTGAAGGGGGGGTCAGCAGGTGCAGTGGTTAGGCAGAAGCTCTGATAATCGTGATTTAAAGGAAGTGAGGGGGACAGTGGTCACAAGTTTCAGAGTCTTCTGTAGCTCGTTCCAATCATTAGCTGCGACGAAGTGGAATGAATTTCGGCCAAGAGAGGTGTGGGCTTTAGGAGTGATCAGGGAGATGTACCTGGATGAGCGGAGATTACGGCAGGTTGAGGCAATGGTGAGGAGTGAGTTCAGGTAAGGGTGTTTTTTTTTTAGGATTGATTGGTAAATTAGGTGATACCAGTGGGTCAGGCGCCGAGTGTGTAATGAGGGCCAGCCCACTAATGCATATAGGTCACAGTGGTGGGTGTTTAATGGGGCATTGGTGACGGACCGAATAGCACTATTATAGACTACGTCTAGCTTTTTGAGTAGGGAGGTGGAGGCAGTTCTGTAAATGACATCCCCGAAATCAAGGATTGGAAGGATGGTCATTTTTACCAGAGTCTTTTTTGCAGCATAGGTGAAGGAGGCCTTGTTTCGGATTTCTGGCACAAACCCAACACATCACATCACCCAAAGAACACCATCCCCACTTTGAAACATGGTGGTGGCAGCAACATGCTGTGGGGATGTTTCTCAGCAGCCGGGACTGGGAAACTGGTCAGAGTTGAGGGAGAGATGGATGGTGCTAAATACAGGTATATTCTTGAGCAAAACCTGTACCACTCTGTGCGTGATTTGAGGCTAGGATGGAGGTTCATCTTCTAGCAGGACAATGACCCCAAACATAATGCTAAAGCAACACTTGAGTGATTTAAGGGAAAACATGTGAATGTGTTGAAATGGCCCAGTGGAAGCCCAGACCTCAATCCAATAGAAAATCTGTGGTCAGACTTGAAGATTGCTGGTCACAACCGCAAACCATTTAACTTGAAGGAGCTGGAGCAGTTTTGCAAGGAGGAATGGGCAAAAATCCCAGTGGTAAGATGTGGCAAGCTCATAGAGACTTATCCAAAGCAACTTGGAGCTGTGATAGCCACAAAAGGGGGCTCTACAAAGTATTGACTTTAGGGGGGGTGAATAGTTATGCACATTGACGTTTTCTGTTATTGTGTCCTATTTGTTGTTTGCTTCACAATAAAAAAACACAAACATCAAATTCACAATAGCACATGCCGACTGTTTCGGAACACTGGGATTAAATAGGCATCTTGATTACTCATCACACACCGGTGTGGGTATTTACCCAGTGCACCCTTCATGCGTAAAGAGCAATCAAGATGCCCACCACTCTCCCAGTGCCCAGAGGTCGGCGCATTAATAAACCATAACACATAAACTATACACTATACAACAAACACATTAAACTATAAATACATACATCTTGCCACGATACATAGACTCCCTATATTTGTGAGACTTGTCCACGTACTGCTGGACTCTATGAAGTTTAAGAGTGAATGGGTTGGCCTCTTTACATGCTAATGGAGGCTAATTACACTGTGGTTTGGTGGCCAAAGCATATTCGGCAAATCATAAGTTGGTAGGGGTCTGGAAACAATACGTACAAACTGGCTTAGGAGAACTAATAGGTGATTTTCTAATTTATTTAAAAAAAAAATTGGTGTTCTCCCCCTCTCTCTTTTTTCTGCCCCTCAATTTGTCATGTCCAACTATCTGAAATTATCCGCAACTCCTCAGCAAATGCTGCATGTTTGAAGGTCATTCACATGCTTCCTCAGGCCATCGCACTGCTCATCCACATGGAAGCCTTCAGTGATGAGGATACATATTCTACACATCCAGGATTTAAATCACAGGCCCCTGACCTACACACTAGAGAGTCAGGTGGCTAGGTATTCCAGTGTCACTATGCACCCAGCCATCTCGGGTAGTGCTGTATACATTTTCTTTATTTTCCAGCCATTAGAGCGTAGCCATAGATTTTGCTATTCCTAAGACTGTTTGAGATGTATCTAAGCTAGAGGCCTGAGAACGTCTTAACAAGCACTGACCCTTCTGATCCGGCCACACTGGCCATAGGCATACATACTTTTAGATACCACATGCTGCTTAAAACTGACAGCCACATGGTCATATCAACAGTATATGCGCTATTAGCGCTAACATAAACAGGGCGAGAGCGGCAAATGCTTTCACTGTACAGCGCAAATAAACAATCTTTACCTTCACAAACACTGTAATGCAAGTAAGAGACCACATTTTATCACTCATCCTTTGGTAACCCAGTCATCAACATAAAACGTCAGACCACATACACATTGCCATCATGCTTCAGCCCTTCAGTGCAAAAAACATCACGTGTGAGAATTATCCTCATTATGAATTGATAAAGTGGAGAGAAGATATCAAATAATCACAGTGCCGTATGCGGAACGAGGATCTGTATGGCAGGCCGATGTGGGTTTATTGGCCAGCTGTGGGAAAATGAGACCTTGAGACTTTCTCACACATGTCTGCATTTTAGCGCCAAAGGGTACAACAGCTGCACGAAGTAGACACGCTTTTACCAGGAATCAAAAAATCTACGACCATGAAATCATTACTGAAGCCATTTCCCTCCGATACTAAGGAGTGAACTCAAAGATAAAACCATCAGAACCAATAATCAGAAAGGATTTCACAGTTCCCCAACTAGCCTTTTGATGTATTTTTTATGAAGGTTTACACAGCTCGCTAGAATGCCAAATAAATAGCAATGTTAGCTGACAAACTGCATTACCAAGTCTAGAGATTGCACATTTTCTAACACTCAACTGTAAGTGGGCTGCAAAATTACTTAAAATTTTTTAATTACTCTAGTTCCAAAGTTAGTTTGGGGGCCCCCTAGAAGACACAGAAGCCCCCAAAACAGGAATACTCACCATTGATATGTTATCACCAAAGGAAAATATTTTGCCATTGTGTGAGTGTGCGATTATGTTTACCAGTTTGTCTCAGTTTACGTGTGGTCCTGACATGCTGGGTATTTCTAATCACAGCTAAACAAGCTATGCCTCCAGTGAACAGTAACTTTCAAAGGTGCCCCTTCCATGGAGGCCTTGTCCATTTTGAATCTGCTCCACAGGGATTCATTTCTCTCATCCCGTTCTCGGGGCAAAACCATTGGAAATCAGCCACTGCTGTCTCTGTTCCCCAACGCTAACAAGATTTGAGAGGACATCAAAGCGCCTCTACTTTGAAGGGGAAAATTGATCAAAAAAATAGATTCAAAATGCAAATCTCCCGGTGTGATGGCATATAACATGAGTTATGGCCTATCTGGCTTAGGAAAATTGCACAAAAAGGAACAGATACATGTGCCAGCTTAGGCAGTTATGAAATCAGTAGATTTGATTTTCTTCAAAGACCTCTGTCTTTGCTTCTAAACCCTGATATTGGTCCTGGAGTTATAAAAGCCAAAAAATAGGAAATGAGCTAGTCAAGATTCATGGAATAGCAAAAACAATGTTCAAAGGAAGATGAACTTTGAAAACAACCAACAAGCTGAATGCACCCAAGACCAAATACACCCTAATTTCAAATAGCATCTAGCATATAGTCACTTGGAGTTTTCTTTGAACAATTAAAGAAGTTGGAAAAATTAGAATCAAATTCATGTTTTAGGATTAGAAACTTAAATTTTGGATTATTCTAATACCCTATGCCGGCATGTTGCACATCTATAGTAATGTGTAACAGTAAAAACTTTTATTTAATTAAACAATATTAAATTAAACAATATTTAATTATTATTATTTATGTGATATTAAAATGTATAAATAATTTTTTGGAACGAATGGTCTACAGTGACATTGCGGGCAGGCATCATTTTATTAATGCTATTCCCGCTTCAGACAAGACATTAGTTGACAGACCAAGAAAATGGCTGTTTAGTTGCACTTTGAAACTATTTTCAGAGAATTTGTCATGGGGCCCTATTTTAACGATCTGAAACGCAAGTACCAAATGTGAAACGCAAATGACATCGTGGGCGGGTCCCGGGCGCTGTTGCTATTTTGCCGGTGGGATAAATGCCACTTGCATTTATGGGCCTAAAATGGGTAGGTCTGAAGTAGTTACATTAGTCATAGGTGTGGTTTGGGCGTAACATGCAATAAACCAATCAGAAGATCATCTCACATTTCCTTTGAGAGCAGCTTGTTCCATAGTGGATTGCTATTATAACGGCAGATTGCTATTGATTTCTCTTTTTCTTACAAAATGTAAATAAAGAAATGTCACAAACACATACGTTCCAATGTTTTGGGCTCACTCTCACTGAATCATGAGGTTATCAATGCATGGTGATATTTTTGCAATGTAGTCTAACATTAGACCGAGAATACTTTGCTTAACTCACTCTTCTGTCAAATAAGCTCTCCTCTCCCATTTTGCTGCTGGGGCATATAATAATAATAATAATAATGATGCATTCAACTTATTTAGCGCTTTTCTTCCAAGGAACCCAAAGCGCTTTTACACAGTGAAGGGGAAAGCCCACCTCATCCACCACCAATGTGTAGCACCCACTTGGGTGATGCACGGCAGCCATTTTGCAAGAGAACGCTCACCACACATCAGCTATCAGGTGGAGAGGTGAGTATTTGAATATGCCAATTAGGAAGGAGGGGGATTATTAGGTGGCCATGATTGAAGTGAGAAGCCTGGTTGGGAATTTGGCCATGACACCAGGCTTATCAGGACACCCGTTTAACGTCCCATCCAAAAGACAGCACCCTATGTACGGCAGATGTCCCCATCACTGTCCTGGGGAATAGGGAAAGATCTTTAGACCAGAGGGAAGAGTGCCCCCTACTGGTCCTCCAACACCACTTCCAGCAGCACTGGTCTCCCATGCAGGGACTAACCAGGCCCAACCCTGCTTAGCTTTAGAAACAAACCAGCAGTGGAATACAGGGCTCTATGCTGCTGGCATATGGCTTAAGTGGCAACAACACATGCATTTCAACATCACGTCTCCTTAAGTCCTCTAATATTTCCTAATTTATGTCATCAACTCATCCATGATTCATGGAAATGTTGTGTAAAACATATCAAGCCACAAAGAATGCTGCACCTTTTTGAGGACTTTAAAGTGCCTCACGTCCTATCCAAACACCTGAAGCACATTTTCAGTGTGCCAAATTTTCATTCAATTAGGCTACACTGCATGTTTTTGTGTGTTTTCAATTAAACAGCATTTCACACTGTTAGGTTTGAATCGAGGACAGAACCCAAATGCAGACAAAACGCAGAGCCAGAGTGTGATTAACAAGTTTTTGGAACAAGACAATTAACAAAACCTATTTTCCAGAAGAGATGAACAGGCCCATTGGGCTCCAAGCAGGAGTGGTTAATAATAATAATAATGTTAATTTTTATAGTGCCTTTCAAGAACCCAAGGTCGCTTCACAAAATAATACAAACAGTTACAGACAAAGAGGCAAGCACTCTGCTTATTATAGCAATTAAACAAGCAAAGCAGATGGAGACAACCAATAACTACAAATAATTAACATGAGATGTTATATAATCAGAGAATACATTTTGATAAACCAATTAAACACATAACTAAAAGTTCCGTCCAAAGCAATCCCAGGTACAGTTTGTGAGGATTTCCAATGGTGGGTGTTGGATCCGATGGATGGCAGGAGTGAAGTGGTAGCAGGAGTCAGGTTTCAATTGAAACTGGGGCATAATTAAACGAATCAGAACAGGTATAAACACAAGTAATCTAAACAGGTAAGTAATGTCTATCATAAACGAGACTAACTGTGGTCGTCTTGACTATGATCTGACGCAGAGTGAAGGAATGACCGGGTATATGAAGCAGAGGCTGATTGAGCTAGATGAGCTGCAGCTGGAACCATGACTCCTGCACACCATGCTTCCCTCCTGTAATAAGGAGAGACAGAGGGGAGGGAGAGAGCACAGCTACCTAGGAGTAGCAGCCCTAACACATACACTGTTGCTGGCATCATAAATGGTGTCATCAGCCATGTCTTTAAAGGATGGCATCAGGTGCAAAATAGGAATGCTTCCCAGGTCAGACGATTTCATCTCGATTCCATTAATCAATAGATCTACATAATTGATTCCACAGCTGATGACATTCTCTCATTTTCCTGTCTAATTAAGTTGTGTGTGAATGTTGTTCTAAACTAAATTGTTGTAATGTTAAGAGTTGTAAAAAAATTTTTTACATACTGTTGTATAGTCTGAAGTTTACATACACCTTAGCCAAAGTCAATGAAACTCAGTTGTTCTCAATTCCTGACATTCCTGGCTGTCATAGGTCAGTTAGGATCACCACTGTATTTTAATAATGTGAACAGTGTCACAATGTGTATGTGTGTTTAGTTATGGTTAATTTCTGTTCATGGTTTGTTCAGTCTTATTGTGTTTCTTGTCTTTAGTGGTTTTTCCCCTGTGAGTTTTGTTTTGATTCAGTTTCCCGCCTTTTGTGTTCACATGACCCTGTCACATGTTTTTTGTTTCCCTATCAGTTCTGTTAATTGGTTCCCAGCTATTATTTTTGTGTGTAATGCATCATTTTAGTTGGTTATATGATCTTTCATGTCTCACATTACATACAATTAACTGTGGTATGAATTTATATATTATGCTTTGATATTAACATACAATACTTATTTACAATTAAGGTTTGCCTTTGGCCATTCATGAGGACCTCTGGGAGCCGTCCCTGAAGGCCATGGGAACTAGGGGTGCTGAGGGTGCTGCAGAACCCCCTGCTGACAGCACGAGCATTTAAAATAGTCATTAAAAAAAATATATGACTTCAAAAAAAGTTTTTGTTATCGAGCTGTTTAACATTACTTGGATCAGAAAATGAGCGGGATGTTGTCGATGATGCTAGCAGCAGGACCATCTCTATGTGCCCCCCCAAACATTAAGCCCCCTCAGCACCCCCCTGATAAAATATGTTCCCGCGGCTATGCTAAAGGCCATCCAAGATGCAACTGATGTCAGTGTTCGGGACCTAGAGGGGGTGTATTTCAGGCACCTGCAGGATGGTGTAAAAAGTAAACACGTGCGATTGCGATTTGATTGGTGTTTAATTTTTAAAAATTTTGATTGGCCAAGCTTCAGTTCAATAATTACTGTGTAATAGATTTAAAACATGATGAGCATTACTACATGATATGTATTACATGCATTTCAAATAATTAATGTACATAATTAATAACTACAAATGTGCATTAGATATATATGTCTGTGCATAGGAGGTACGCTTTCCGGATGCTCACTTTCCCCCTTGATTACTATTCACATTAGTAGACGACCATTCAACAGTAAGCTTTTCGGATGCTGAAAATATTTACATCGTTATGACACGTTTCTTAAGTTTATTGAGCTCGTTGTGCCTGCACGCGTGAAAAAAACAGCACGCACTGTCCTCTTGCCAGAATCTGTATTCAGATCAGGACTTGCAGTGTAACAAGGGAAAGCTGTGTGATTACTTGGTGTTCCTTAAAAACATGGAGTTGGACAGTGCAATGCCTCGGCTTTACAAACTGTTCTCATTAGTGGCAACAATTAGAGCTACATAAGCAGGTGTAGAAAGGAGCTTCTCCTGTTTAAGCGGCTCAAGTCCTACACCCGTAACACAATTGGCCAAGGCCATTTAAGCAGCCTAGCTATGCTGGCCATTGAGGACACTGGTCAAGTCACTGGAAAAGATGCCTAGTTGGTTATGACAGGGTCACAGAGCATTTTCTTGAAAAGGAACGTAGGGCAGAATTTATGTACAATATAAATAAAATGACAATTTTTATTTAGGCCGTAAATGAGCTTCCCTTCTTTAAAAGACCAGCAGCTGCCACTGGCAGAACTTAAAAAGCATGTGCAAGCAAGGAGGCCTACAAACCTGACTCAGTTACACCAGAGATGGTCTAGGGAGAAGTGAAACTGAGGTGAAATCCTATTAATGCCCATTGTTCACGTAGTCCGTACATTGTGAATGGGGTCCGTGGTGCACAAAGAGTGTGAGTTAATAGTGCGCTAGCGAAAAAAAAATGATTTAAGCATTAGTTACGTAAATATTAAGCACTTTTTCCGGTGTTGGCTGAGTGTACCGAGCAGTATACTGGATCATAGAAGTAGTGCGCCTGTGCGAAAAAGAACGAAATGAACGACTCATGTACCAGTACCGGGCAATGTACTATTCACTGAGCTTTCCCTTGTTACACTGCAAGTCCTGATCTGAATACAGATTCACTCTGTACTATTTTGAAAACATATCATTAACACATTATGTGATGTTTTACTTTGTGAATTTTGAAAAAATATGGATGTTTTAGTAAGGTCCGGACCTTGGTGACCTCATAGCTGATTTCCACCCAGCGCTTGTCTGCTAACTTGCCGTCGGCGTTCCACAAAGATACATTGTAATGCTGGCTGCACAAATTATGCAAACGCAGACCGCTACGATTGACTGGCACACACACACGCACGCACACTCACACACACACACACACACACACACACACAAACACACACACACACACACAGTTAAAATCATACGCTGGACGCCTTATTCGTCTTTCAACATGAGTTTAGTTAATGATCGGTTATAATAAGACCTCGCCGGCTATGCAATCGCTCACAACTGGGACAATTTCATAGTTGTTGATAGAAACCGGGACATTTTAGTCCTGACAGGCTTTTGTTGGGACTCGGGACACGCAACTCAAAACCGGGACTGTCCCGGTCAAACCGGGACGTCTGGTCACCCTACCTATGCATTTGTATGTTGTTGAATTTGCTTGACAAATACTGTAGGCTAATTGATAGTTGATGCTAGGTTATCTGTCAGTGATGGTGAGATGTCAGGACAGCCTATTTGTGTGCAGTGTTGAATTGAATAGCTGTGCTACGTTGAGTTACTCTTGTTATCATCAAGGCTAAGAAAAGTTAAAAACAGTGAAATTATACTGTGTGAGAGCTTAGAATAAAAAAATCGACTTAGCCTATACGATCTTAGAAACAATATTCAATCAAATAATTGCAAAAGTAGGCTACACTGACCTCAGTCAGAATATTCTACTATTAAACTATAAGCTTGTGTTATGGAAAATAATGCGACCAACTTAGGCTAGCAATGAGTCTGTTTATTTGTCGATAAAAGTTGCTTGGAACAAAAGCATTCAGTAACATAAAAAACATTGAGTGGATATATTGACATAAAAAATAACCCACTTTAACATTTCAATTATTTCAAATAGCAACATGAAACATGCATATTCATGAATAACATTACATGAAAATCACATTGATTATAGAACAGGGGTGTCGACTCTTTGCAGAAGCAGTGTGTTCATGACTGGGGGGCCAACTCTAGTCTACACAAAAAAATATTTTCATAGGCCTACGCCATATGCTATAGGCAAACTTGAATTTGACTGTGATGTAGAAAAATTAATTAATACCAAGGTGTTAAGCTATTCCCTGAGACAGGCAGTTGGGCCTAGTTTTCATGAAAATCACGTTGAACATACAGTAGGCTATAGCTGTTACTTAGAACAGTGGTGTCAGTGCACTCTTTGCAGAAGCAGTGTGTTCATGCATGGCACCTGTTTACACACAAAAAAAAATTTCATATGCCAAATATAGACTAAAGGCAAACATGAGTTTGACACCTGTGATTTAGAACAATTAGGTGTATTACCATAAAGGTTTAACTTCCCTGAGACAGGCAGTTAGGCCTATATGGTCCTATTTTGCACCCGGCGCAATACAGCGCAAAACGCGAACGTAAGTTTCATTGCTAGTTTAGGACCAACGCCGTTGTCAATTTCCTGTCCAGCGCCCGCGTCTTTTAAAAAGCAAATTCACCTGTGCCCATATTTGCGCCAATGGGCGTGCTGGTCTAACGAGGAGGTGTGTTCAGGATATTTCTGGGTGTATTGCTATCTTGAGGCATCGGAAAGTGATCGCGCCATTGACCAACAAAAACCTGGTCTAAAGTCAATGGCGCAGCATGTCATTGTTATTTTAACAGCAAATTAGTCAAATGCACCTAGGCGTATGCATAGCATGTGCACACTATGCTGGTTACACACACATAAAGAAGCGCTGCAGCACACAATCATGCAAAAGATTATAAATAAAAATATTACGGTGCAAATCCGCCATCATAATAGCAATGCGCGAAAGGAACAATGAGCGCCTGGCTCTTAAAGAGAATGGGAGATTAATCTCTGATTGGTATATCGCATGTTACGCCCAAAACACACCTATGAATTAATGAAGACACTTAGTACAACCCTTTTAGACCATGCGCCCGGCGCATGGACAATTATTTCTGCCGTCAAACTAGCAAAAGTGAATTTGGACATGCCCAAAGCGCACTTGTGCCATGCGCTTCACGCTGTGTGCTTAGATTGTTAAAATAGGGCACCTAGAGTTTTAATGAAAATTGATTTGCATAATTGTTATTTTGAATGATTTGGTTAACACAATAAAATAAACATTAATGTGTTAATAAAATAATCTGAATAACATGTTCCAAGCGATTTTCACAAAAACTCAGGTCGAACTGCCTGAGCTAGATTATTCCCTGTCAGACAGTTAGGAGTGTATGTGTCACGGTTCCAAGGATTGGAGGCAGGTGCGTCTTCTCTAAACATTTATTTATTTTCAAACATCAAGGAGGAACTGGACAAGAACACAAAACAAGAATCAATGAGCGACTAACAAACAGTAAAGACCATAATATACCTAACATGATAAGAACAAATGACCACACTACTAAACACATGAACAAGACCACATGAGAGAAA